>BLKR01001406.1:149664-294504 GCA_011170035.1 Teleogryllus occipitalis
CTCTCTCTCTCTCTCTCTCTCTCTCTCTCTCAGACACACAGCGCGTCCAACGCATTTACTACCACACGCCCTCTGCCTGCCGTCGCACATCGCCGTCTCTCTCTCTCTCTCACCCTCTCTCTTTTCTCTCTCTCTCTCTCACACACACACACACTGTCACACACAGCGCCTGTCACGCAGTCACGGGGTCATGCCTTGCGTATATCGGTGCACCCCACTCTCCCTCACATACACATACAGCGCCCTCCACGCAATCTTAGAGGTCGCGCTTACACCCTTTCCCCGCCCAACCCCCTCCCTTTTGATCTTGCTGCTCCTTTCCCCACCCGACACAAGTTTCTAACCCTGTTCGCTGCCCACTCGGACCACACGCCGACGCCGACGCCCCACTGTGCCCCTCTAGGACCCCACGTCCGACCCATTTGGACCCCATTTGCTCCCTCTGACCCCCTCTGACCCCCCTCTGACCCCCCTTTGAGCCCCTCTGACCCCCTCTGAAATACCTCTGACACACCTCTGACTCCCTCTAACACCCATCTGACCCCTCTCTGACCCCTCCTCAGACCCTCTCTACCCCCCTGATCCCCTCTGACCCCCTCTCACACCGATCTGATCCCCTCTGACACCCCTCTGACGCTTCTCTGACTACTCTCAGACCCCTCTCTGACTCACCTGTGACACCACTTTGATACCTAACGAACCCGCCGCGGACACCACCCGAACGGACCTCGCTCGCACCCGACTCGGACTCTTCTCGGATCCTGTTCTTTCCCCACCCCGACATGCACATCATCGTTCCGCAGCAGTGCATCGCTTACCCCCCGCACGTTGTCCTCGAGCACTCGGAAGGCCCTCTTCCAGAAGTCGGTGTCCTTCTTGGGCGCCTCCTCGGGCAGCGGCTGCACCACGCGGCGGCGCAGGTCCACGCCGCCGAACACGCCCCTGGGCGGCGCCACGGAGCTCCTGCGGCGCGGCGCCGGCGGCGGCGACCACCGCTCGCCCGCCTCGCCCACGGCGCCCGCGCTGGGCGGGCTGACGGCGGCGGGCGGCGACGCCGAGGGCGGGGACGGCGGCGCGGGCGGCGCGCGCGCGTGCAGGCGGGCGTGCGCCGACACGCGCCGCTCCTTGCGCCCCGCCCACGCCGCGCACGTCTCGCACGAGGAGCGCATGACCCGAGCCTGCGCACGCGCACGCGCCACGACTGCTATGGTCATTAGGCTCGGAAGTGTTGTGCGGATGTATTGTTCCGGAGGGGGGGTTAGTCCCCCGCCGGTTAACGAGACCCGCCACCGACCCGCGCGTCCGTTTGTGTGTCCAAGTGTATCCTACTGCGGGGTACCGTTCCAGCCGGGGCAAGCTCTAAGCTGAGAGCGTAGGCTTCCGCGGCCGGTGTCATGATTAACTTGGCTATCCGGGAGACGCCGCGTCCAGGGCACAGGTGTCAACGTTTCGGTCGCCATTCTGCGACCTTCCTCAGGGCGTATTACTGGGTACTGGTTGTTACTGATTCCAGGCTACATCATTTTCTTAATGAATATATTGAAGATGCATGGCGACAAACCAAACCTTTGTATTAATCCAGTATTTATTTTTAGATGATTTGATATATTGCAATCGTTTACTCCAATCTTGATTAAAAATGTAAAATTTGTTGTAAGATTACGCCCTGAGGAAGGTCTCAGAATGGCCGAAACGTCGGCACCTGTGCCTTGGACGCGGCGTCTCCCGAACAGCCCATTCATGTTGTTAGAAAACACGGAGTATATTTTTTATATAATTATATTCCTTGGAAACGAAATATTAAAGAAATCTTATTTACTTTGAATGTTGAATGAACTAAAATTTTCAAAGGTTCAATAGTTTTCCACACTGCTTTCTAGAGCAACGGCATTTTTCAAGATTATTGGCAGTGTAGCACGAGGATCGACTATCGTTTCGTCGGTTATGAATACGAGGGGGGGAATAATCAAGGGGAAGTAGCGTGTGGTCTGTGACTGGTTGTTTAAGGTACTGTTCTGGCGTTCGCCTGGTGTTGATCGAAGAAACCAGCTATTCGCCAGAATTCTCCTTTTGGAAGTAACTGAATTAGACCTCGCTAGACGGAGTCAAAAATCCACTACTGTCATCTGACGAGTGTATGTGCCTGGTACCTTTTTATTTCTTATTCTGCCACCCAACAATTGCCCGAAGGGTGTACCAAGCTGCTTCGTCATGAAAAAATTTATTAGTGAGTCCGATAGACCGTCTCTACAGATATTCGGCGTTGACAAATTTACGTAATTTAATTTTATTTCTCCTTACGCGTGATTGGGAACAATTGTTACTACTATCCCGAAATGATAATACTTCAAGTTAACAACATCTCCATCGATATTCTTCTGCAAAACGTACATATCACATCTAAACATGACAGTTGACAAGTACAACAATTTCAATAAAAAGACATCATGAAACTCTCGTCGTTATTGTGTACGGTTTTGTTTCTGAGTCCCTCCCCTTGTAAACATGGATATTATCATTCTGAAATCTTAATCCGGAAATTCTTAATTTACTACAAAACGTGATCTTTCTACAATAAAGAAGTGAATATGTTATCTGCTTAGTCTCTTTCCTTTTCGTGTTTTTCCCTTCTCTCTCGGTGTAGCCTCTGCCTTTTTGAACGTCGTCCAGTACCCATTCCTAGTTCCATTTTTACTGAATCTGGTTCAGACCAATGACATCTGCTTTCTCCTCACACGCGATTATAATTCTATGTCAATTTATAACATTTCCTTACTAATTACGTGTTAGTAAGCATTAATATCTCGTTAATATGTCCCTGCACTCGAATTCTAGCGCTTCGGAACGTCATCTGTATCCATCCTTCACCGTGTCAATAGATCGTCTGCCCCGTTTGTTTGTCTTACGCCCTCTTCATCTGTCTTCTTCCCTGCACGAGATCGTACCCAAAAACGTTTCTCTCTCTTCCTAGTGCGCAGGCCATTCCCTTCCTCGCACATATTCCAATTTCTGACTGGTCACTGGCACTCTAGCGCTGCATTTGTTGATTCTTTGGTTATTGATTTGTAATAATTTTCCTAATTTACTCTCTTACCCATGGGAATTGCTCTCGTGTCCTTCCATCATTTTTATTTACCAATATATTATCTATTTCCCCCGGTATCAATTATGTTCCCATTCCCTTGTATTCTTATTATTTACTTTTTGATCCTTTGCTTATCTACTGTCACCCATTGTTGCTGTCGTCCTGTTTATATATTTATTCGAATTTATAGTTTCTGTTGACACACCCTTGTGATAACCTATCACAGTGAGGACTCGAAGCCTAGGACCTCCCGATCAGAGACACTACGAAAGTGATCGAAGAATAACACGTGAATGTTTTATCTCCCTTTTTGAAACAAACTCCCGCTTATTTAGGGGCACACAATCGTTTACATTAACGATCCAGCACGGTGCATGACAATTTCGTTTTCATTCATTGAATTGCTGCACCTGTCTCCGTAATTCATTTAATATCCTTTAATAACCAATAACGTCCGATAACATCACCATCATCAGGTATTATCTCGTTGAATCATGAACGCTATTAGTTGGAATTATTTGAGTCAGGTGATGAAATTCATTTAATCGATACTTTCAAAATATATACAAATAATATATACAAATCAATACGTCAGGATTCTAATTCCGATGATAGGTAAGGTGTAGTGTTCAAATGATGACAAAGGAGCTGGGTTTATTTGGATAAATAACGCTAATTTGAAATTCATTTATTAAAACAATTGTACTTCACGAAACAATTTTTTAGTATTGGTCTAAAACTAAAACTATCAATAAATTAAAGTAGCGATATTATCAAATATCTGATTTTTGTGGTATCTGATTTAACTACATTTTAATTTATCTCACGGAGGTTACGGTTAACTAGATTAAACAAAATATGAATCATCTAATGAAACGGCTTGATAGAATGATTTCTCTCATCAATTGGCAGTACAAACTATAAAATATTTTACTGGTTAGTAGAAAAAAACTCGCTATTAAGTCATTTTAAAAATAATTTGAGGAATAATTTTATCTACTTTTTTATTAATATATTGCCCACATTTTATCTCCTCCCATACAACATATTTGACAAGGAGAAAAATGTTCCTTAAATTTAAAGCTTCTTACATTGCAGGCTTAAATAAGGTTCTGCACAATTTTTTGAAAATGTCGTTTTCGCGTAATTCTTGCTTGAAGTGAAATTATCAAAACGCTTTGCCTCAAAAACGGCCCCAAATTTTTTCTTCAGATTTGTTTTCTTCCAATAGAGCGAAGTACACTTAAACAAATGACGTTGTTTCAGTATTATTTAGGGAGTCTAGTTCTCTGAATTTTAGAAAATTGAAAAAGTTACAAATAATGCGAGTTGTGCAGTTGTAGGTTGTGTTATTGTTTCGTTGTCCACTGTCAGTATCTCGGGTTTCTACCTTGCGAGTTGGAACCGAAAGAGTTCTTACCTCTGTGGAGTTCGAATGCGAGGTCCTAAGAAGCCGCGTCGAGGAGGCGATGCTGGTAGTAGCGCAACTGTTGCCCCCTTACTGCTTCATTGTTGAACCCAGCAGTCGATGATGTACGCGCTTGGTCGCCGCGCAATAAATCTGACAAGTTTGTTCCTCAATTATGAAAATAAACAAAACCGAAAATATAACATTACTGAATGTGGAAGTACAGTATCCTTTTCTAAGGAAAGACAATCACCTTGGAATTCCTATTCTGGCAGTTTTATCATCAATACAGATGGAACAATTTTACACGTCACGTACACACTGGTTGCATATTCAGGTGCTGAAATATAAATAAAACATTAATCTGACCAATCCTCCAAATCATTTTAATATCTTAACCATGTACTTTTGCACTCAACTATGAAAACGATCTTGATTCTCTCTACTATGCACTCAGATAACAGTATTAAGTAGCGTACCAACAAAGCAAAAGTAATTGAAATGTGACTGAAATGAAACGTTTTGAAGGTCAGAAAACAAGAATACTTACAAAAATGCACGCCTTAAATGCAACAAACCTATTTTCCAAAAGCACGGATTCAGCGTTTTATGTTTTGCATGCAATATTAACTTTTTATAAGTGAAAAAATTGCTGTATACTTCAAATAAATATTCAGAACCCTTATTCTGTTATTTGATTCTATACTTTGGGGGAACAGATTGCCCCACGTATCCATCTACCGATGTAGCATTCATGTACGCATTTGAGAATTAATTAAGCATTTCAGAAAGTTAAAACGAGGAAAATTCTAGGTAAGCCACACATCCTCTGACATTTTGATACTAGTTTAAGGTAGAATTAGTCTCTTTCTCTCTTAAGAAATTGCTTTATGGGACATACGTGTTTTTCAAACAAAGATGATAATAATATGTACATGTAGAATTAATTTTCTAAATATGGTTATTTTTCTATTTGCACTCAGAAGAAATCAGATATAGTTCAAACATCGAGCGTCCGTTGGTGCCACAGAGTTTCACATCTGAATATGTGGCCAAAAGACGCATAGATTACTAATTATTTATCTGAAAATTATATTCAAAAACGATTTTATAAAAAAATAATAAAAAATTAATTACGTGCCATGTTAAAAATATAAATTTTCATAAAATATCATCAATACTTTTTTTTACTTTCTCAAGAGTCTTTTTTAATTTTCTGTAGTGGAAAAGAAGTCTTTTTCAAGTCACCTACACAGAGGATCTCAGAGCAATTGTAACAGATTTCAAGGCGTATAGGGAAATCGAAAATGATAATTTTCCTCTAGCAAACGTATGGTGGGAAACTTCGTTAAAAGAAGTTCCTTGTGTAGCTTTTACTCCGGATTATTGGCCAAATTATCAAACACTAGTGTTCCGCAGGTCACATTGTGACGCCTTCGTTAGCGTCGTCAAATGAAATTTTCAACCATATGTTCAGTGACCGCAATAATTTTCGTCTTCCCTACATCCCTTAGAAGATTGTAACATTTATGCCGAGACCACTATATAAACTGGATGCCGTCTGAAACTGAGCTGCCAAACACTAGAGCACGAATAGTTGCTTACGAATGAGGGACAAACGTAATTTACGCAACTTCGTTATATGAACTTTCCCCCTACATCCTCACCGGCAAAAAGTGAGCATCTTCGCTCTGCGTACGTACCGTAGAAGTTTGCGTCGTTGCTTCGGCGAAGGCGTGCGTGGCGCGCGTCGTTCGCCGGAGCTCGCTCGCGGCGCCGCCGCTTGTCGCCGCCAGCGTCCGCGACTCCGCGGGCGCCCATCGATCCCGCGGCGCGCGTTGCCCCGGCGACGCCAGACGCCGCCGCCGCCGCCGCGTCCCGGCGCCGCCCGCCGCCGCCCACCGCCCGGCCACGCCCCCGCCGCTCCTCACGTGGGCGGCGCCGCCCACGCCGCTCGACTGCCCGGGGGATGCGCCGCCCCGGAGCGGCGTTCGCCGTTGCGGATGCTCCGTGGTTGTTAAGGGGGGACCGATGCGAGATTACAGGGCCAAATTGACGTGGTCTTATTGTCTCTGATTTTACTGTTGGGAATTTGAATTTTTTTTGAGTAACTTTATAATAATGTTTTGTAATATATTTATTTTTGGAAGAAAATTAACGACAAATATTTGATAATATATTTGTTAATAGTAGAAACGTGTTATTGGCTGTTGGGTTTATAGAAGTATTTTGGGGCCAATTAAAGAGGTTCATAAATAAAACAAATATGTGCGTATACTATATAAATATACATACACACGTTCTTGAAAAACGTGTTATTTCAATTCTTAATTAATGCTCATTTGCTTTTTTAATGTGTTTTTGTGCTTCATACAGAAAAATATAATTTTATATTGCTAATAATAATTTGCTAACAAATTGAACGGCATGGAGGTTTGATCCTTAAAAACTTCTTCCATTCTCTCGCATATACTGCGTTCTCTCACTCTCTCTCACTCACTCTCTCTCTCTCTCACTAACTCTCTCTCTCTTTGTCTTTGTCTCTCTCTGTGTCTCTCGCTCTCTGTGTCTCTCTCTCTGTGTCTCTCTCTCTGTGTCTCTCTCTGTCTCCCTCTGTCTCTCTGTATGTCTCCCTCTGTCTCGCTCTGTCTCTTGTTGGTGTAAATGTATGTTTGGTGTATGTGCCTGGCGAAGTATTTTGCGTAGCATCGCCCCGGCACCGCCCAGCCAGCCACCGACTCTGCCACTTCCCCCCTGCCCACGAGAGACGAAGTGCCGATAGCGCAGTACGCACCTGTAAGAGAAACACTAGGAAAGGGGGGTTTCAGCATACTAATTCACGCTTACAAATACAAAATTGGCCAATAATAATCTGCTTGTAACTGCTAGGTGCTCCCCCGAGCGAGAGAGTGAACAATTCCAGCGCGTCGGTGCAGGAAGATGACGGAATACAAACCTTTCACGAGTGAGAACGTTACTTCATCTCTTTCTTTCTTTCTTCCTCCTCTCCTAGTGAGTGTGTGGAGGTGCCCTGCGTTCTGCTTTTCCCCAATCTGAGTGGTCTTCAAGTGTTTTGTCCGTTGCCAAGGCGACGCCAGACGCCGCCGCCCCCGCCGCCGCCCTCCCTACGAGAGAACAAGAACTGATATGTTGACGAGGAGAACATTGAGAATGCGAGAATGTAGTGCCCATGGATCCCAGTTAAATGATTAATTATTTCGTTGCGATCTGGAAGTTACGTTAGAAGGAATCTTACCAATAGAACGCAGAAAAAAATTGTGTGAATAATAAGGGTGCCCCGCCATTATTATTACAAAATTCGTTAACGTAATTTCTGCAAATATCTCATCGAGGTTTGAATCTTACCATTGCCTTGCCCTTTTGTTTACAAATTTGTGTTTTTTCTCAATGGGAGGGAACATATTTTCATGCAATATAGATATTTATAATTACAACACACGTTGTAGGAATCATATTTATCAGGTGGCAGTATGAAGAGTTCACTAAAAATGAATTCAACATAATAAACGTGTGTTATTTTCTGACACATTGCCAGATGACATTAAACAATTAACCAATTTCTGTTTGGACTGTTCCAAGTAATTTCTTTAAAAACTTGCATCTATGCTTATTCAGATTCTTTTAGGATTATGAACACGTATGACAGGAAACTTTTGTTTTTAAAAATAATTGGAAAGCGTTGTTTTCTGGGACGCGCTCGGTCCGTGGACCATTTGTTAGGGTCACGTGGCATTCCGGCATTCACGCGGTGTTGTTGATTGGAGAAACCACGGAAAACTACCGATCAGAGCAGCCGGCCGCTAGAATTTTCTTCTAGACAGCGAGTGAATTCGACCTAGCCGAAAAGCTAGTGTCGAAAATCCTGCCGCCGTAACATGTTCACAAAACAACAATTATTTAAGATTATACGATTTTAAACAATTGGGCAATCACTAAGATCCAGCAGTATATATACACTTGATGATCTTAAATACATTGTAGAATTCCTTAATATCTCTGAACTTTTACCAGTAGCATAGTTTGTTTCAATTTTCCTTCATTGACGAGTAACTTCTGAGAAAAAGTAATTTTAGTAGTGTTGTTTTCTTTCACCCGGAAGTACCTCCAATAGGTAGACTCACGCCAGTGCCCAATGTATCTCTCAGATAGGGCTGCAACTTTTAGTGAATGCGAATGATCTGAAGATCCATTTACTGACTTACCTATTTTATTCAGTTTGTACATGTCCCCCAATACAAATGTTAATGAATCTTAAACTGTAGAATTGTTGTCTAAATACTTATGGTCAGCTACTATATTCCAAACCATGTCCTTGATGGTCAAAAAGGTAAAAATTGACAAAGTACACGCAAAAATCATTAAACATCTTTTTATCCTATTGAATAGTATTAAATACAATTACCACGAATTACTTTGGGACGTTCTAAGCAATATATATTTTACTTTTTCACAAAAATATTTAGAAAGTCTTCGTCTTTGACCATTTTGCAAGGTTCGCATTTTTTCATTTCCCTATAGACGCCGCCTAATTTTTTTTTTTTTTGGTTAGAAATTATGACAGTGAGTTGTAGATAAGAAAATTATTACATTTTCTGAATAGGCACCTGCCATAGACACCGCTGAAAATATTGCCTGTACTGCTCAGGCCAGGAGCTCACAATACAATGGTGGCATTGCACCCAATGATATATATGATAGATATCGCGCAGCGCAGCGATCAAGTTTCAACATGCTCACGGGGAATGATTCAGGACAAAATAAAAGGCCAGTCGCTATCAGAAATGAACAATGAAGGAATACTTGAAATATCAAATGACTAATGCATTGCAATAATTCAGGAACATAAAATTACCGTGGCTTGGATCTCACAGATCTATTGTGAGCACTGCCGTGTTAAAAGTAAAATCTTTTCCTTTACATAACTGTTTCAATACGAGACGTTTCTATTGGAGACTAAACTTATCGTCTAAAAGAAAAATAATGTTTACATGAACAAAACAATGATATTGTATAATGAATTTGTTTGCAATTGTATTGAATAATTTTTAAAAAAGACTTAATATGCCTGTAACAAGTAATGTACTTCAGCTTCCGGGTCAATGACTCCCATCTCGATCGAGTTTTTGTCCCGTTTCCCTGATCAATTGAGCAAATGCTGAGATGGCCCCTTGATTTGCTTCTAGACGTAAATGTAGCTTCACAATGTGCACGTTTTTTGAGCTTTCCTTTTGCTTGTAGTGGTAGTAGAGCTTAGGATGCGTTTCTATTTTGTTAGCAATTCAGAAAAATCAAATCTGCAGTTCGCATACCGTTACACATAGGTTTTCTGTAACTCGGAAACAAAAATATCTAGTTTTGAAATGCTAATCTCTCGCTTTTATAAATTTATTATTATTATTATTATTATTATTATTATTATTATTATTATTATTATTATTATTTCATTTTTCAACTATGAAAAGTTAAATTGTTGGGAAGGGATTCTGAAACTCAAGAAAGCGTGCGCAAACGATTTTCTCCCCCATACGTCACATACAGTTTTTTACTGTTTTTGACTAAATAAATATCTAAAAAAAATCTAAATGTGATCACATTAATGCAAGTGTGTAATGCAATCTTTCAAATAACCGCTTCAGCGGGGCGCCAGCATGCTGCATTTTCTTGTCCGTGGACCGGAGTTCAAATCTCGCCTCATTTGTTGGGCGACTAGTGGGTGGCAGGTTTTCGCAGGATTCAGCATTGTCCTCTCTCTTTATCCATCTGCCTCTCTCACTCCACCAAATCTTTTTACACGTTTACCACTCGCATCACCTGTAATTAATCATTGTCACCATCATTGTATTTCAAAGCGAATACCAGCCATACCAGTGAGACCCCCATGAATACCACAAAGGGGTGATCTAGCTACCAACAACGTCTATTGTGCAATTTCCCCGCAATTTACAAACGATAAATCAATAAAAATTCTCGCTAATAATGCACATCATGTCCTTGTACTCTTCTTGAATACCCGTTTGTAAAACGGCCGTTAAGCGTTGTGTAGACCAGGGTCATTAAAGTATAATAATGACTGTGGTCCATAAAAATGTAATTTTTTACTGAACTTTCAAAAGAACGTATTGGTATCTCAATTTAGCATGAACTAAAATCGATTTTAAACGGGGAGTATATCAACTGAATTGTGTTCCTTTGTTTTCTTGTTTTGAAAATGCCCGATCGATGCGCTTGTTTTATGTACGTTTTTCGCACGGGAGACGTGAATACACAATAACAATTCTTTAAAAATAAAATGCGTACTTCGTCTGCATATTTCTCATTTCAGACAAGCCAGTGGCGCTTTAGAGACTATGATACCCCGATGCTTAGAGAAGAAAATGTTCCATGTTTTGTGTGATTTAGAAAAAGCTAATAAATCCATTTACACCATCAGAAATGCCTTCAACTTGTTAGAAGCAACTCCTTTACTTCTCATTACAAGGCGTGAATATTTCCGATAATAGACTTTGGGACAGTGATTTAGAACCCCGGCTTCCCTAAAGATATCAATTTGTTTTAAAATATACAAAGATGAGCGATAAGTATACTTAACCACTTTAAAAATCTCCTGTATGAACAGAGACTGCCGGGATGAGATTATAACAATTGGGTGAAAGAAGAGTACGTGCCGACATCATTGAAATCTTCAAAATTATTCTCGGATTTTACAACGCTGACCTGCATGATATGTTCCTGTACTCTATCACTTCACATCTCTGAGGGCATTCCATGAAACTTCTGTACAACATAAATTGGTTCAAAACAACAAATTCTTAAGGATTAGAGTTCTAGATCTGTGGAATAGCATTCCTGCACCTGCCGCGACAGAATCTTTAATTAATGCATTGCAAAAACTTTAAAAATGTCACCGATCACTTTGTAAATACTTAGCGTCATTATACTTTATATTATTCGATACTACTTTACATTTTTGTAATACTTCACTTTTCAAATGTTTATTTCATAAAATTATCCTTGCGCATAATGAAGTTGTCATCGGTGTATACTCTTGCTTGAATTACTACATATAAATAGATAATCCCTATAAAGTGTTTGAGCAACTGCAAGTGTGTGTGTGTGTGAGAGTGTGTGTGTGTGCGTGCGTGTTGTCACTCACGGTAAGACTACTTCCCGTGCACCAATCGAGACGTATGAGGCTTCATTTAACGCATCTCTGTCTCCTGATGCGGAACTGATAATTTGTTTTCGGATCTGACCAGAAGATTGTAAGAAATTCCCAAAAACGTGACTTCGCACTGCGATCTTCGTGAGTATACCAGGAATTAAACCAACGCCACCTACATAGATCTATGTAGGTGGTGCTGAGTCAGTATATCGATATCAAGTCAAAGGTATTCAGTCAGTCAGTCAGTATATCGAAATCAGGTCAAGTATATCGAAACCATCTTCAAAGGTTCGTGCAATTAATATTGTTCGTGTAAATCTGGGACGTTAGCGTAGGGATGAAATGTACGCACCCATAGACTCTTGGAGCAAATTTATAACAAATGATATGGTTGACGATTTTATAATTTGCACCAGTCGTGAAGCGAATAGAGTAGCCTCTGCCAAAGGAAAAGTGACAACCTCACGAAAGGATCGAAAAAGCTACCTTTTGGAGAATTTGGCTTAAGCGGGAATGGAATGGAACCGAAATGTTCTTGTACAAGAATTGCATTTGGACAAACATTTAAATCAAATATGCTGAGCATGAATGTCAACAAATAGATTTGAAGATATAAAAAGATTCCTAAGATTTGATGATAAAAGAACTTACGAGTGTAGGTTGCTGCGAGGTAAGTAGCTCCAATCTCGTGTATTTGGAATTGTTCAGTGCAGAAGTATAAGGGTTTCAAAAATGTACTTTACTATAAACGAACAATTATTTGGTTTCCGCGGAAAATGCGGATTCATCCAGTAAATGGTAAAGGAGAGTAAGTACCATCCGTGTAAGTAAGGAAAAGAGAAAACAAAAACTATCACGCTGGAAAGAATTACAAAAGACAGTTATATTTGTGTAGTGTTATCTGTACAATGCTATTCTACATGAAGAAAAACGACAACAATGCATACATTTAAAGATCAATTAAAAATGTCATGTCAAGATATATTGAAATTTAAACAATAATTTACAGGAAACAAAGAAATGTGCAGGGACAAAAGAGATGTTACATTTGTCCTTCAAAGAAAGACCGAAAATGAGAACGAACGTGCTCATAATGTCTAAAACATATGTCCAAAGAGAACACAGTAATTCATGTATCCACAAATTGTCAAAAATAAATAAAATGTTTAAGTGCAATGACAACTTAATGCTAATTTCATTAAAAGTGTCAAATAAATGTATTGTTTAATAAAAATGTTTCTCGAATGATATTGCATTTTTACACATTTTTTTATCAACTGGAGTTTTTCACCAATGTGATGTAAAATCGACTAACAGGTATTTCATCGACGCTTTAATGTGTGAAAACAATCATAAAAGTTACTGCAATTGCAGCAGAAGCTCATACGTGCTTACAATCAACATTGCAGCACGCCACTTGAGACAGTTGCAACAGTTCATGTATCCTACGACCAAAAGAAATGTGAGATTGCTGTACATAATAAAAATCGAGGGTAATTTTGTACAAAAGTAGCGTACCTGTTCAAGAACTCTCGCATGTTATACCCCACCCTCTTCCATATTTTTCCATTTCCATATTAAGCCTGTAATATGTCTTTGCCTTCAAGACCTGTTAACCTCCGTCACTTAAATAAATAAAATAGACCCTTGTCAATACAAATTATTCTTATTTAATGTTATTAACTAGTAGAATAGAGTAGAGTATTCTACCCGTGGAATTCAAACGCGTAGAATATCAAATAATTAGTTTAATATCACATGCAGTTGCATATTCTACAGCTCTTAAATGGTGGGGTAGAATAGAGAAGTGTCGAACCAGCAAAAATGAATTAGAATGTTCATTAAGATCTTATACTGTAGATTATGGTGTGAGGAACGTTTCTTGGTGTCCTTCAGCCTCAAAAGTTTAGTTTTTAAGGTTCTAGAATGCTTAGTTTACAAATTATTTAACGATAGATTAAAAAATGTGACAAGGTTTTGCGGGTTGTATTTGATATTAATATTTAAATGCGTTTTCTTACACCAATCCATCTCATTGCTAAAGTTAAAATTGCAATTCGTCAAGTCAACGTGAAATATATATATATATATATATATATATATATATATATATATATATATATATATATATATATATATAAAGACCTCATTCATACAGAGTGGTCGCGTGTGAGAGTCGCAAAAGCTATGTGTACTCCTGAAATAATATAGGAGGCGATAGTGAGACAAAACAAGGTTAGGTTCTTTTGGCCAATTGAAATCGCTTCGCAGGTTGCGAGTTCCGGAACCATAGTTTACGTTGTAAGTATTTACATGCATTTTTGTGTCCAAATGAAATTTGTGGCAATCCCAAACTTACAATAGGTTTTTAACTCAAGGAAATCCTTGATCATGCGTTATAATGGATGGTATGTAACCTACACTTCCACGGTGAAACAACAAATCCATCCTTCCTTCACACGTTCAGGGTACAAGTTGGACTCGTTTGGCGCCTCCCAAGCACATAGAGGACCACGGGGCAGAACCAAACGAGCATGTGGCGGGCGACGTGCTAACAGCTGTGGCAACAGAGTAGCAACTCATATTCCGAAACAAGTTCCGTGTCCGCTGGCGAATAATCTCCCAGGCGCATCGCAACTCCGCTTTTGTCATCCTTCCTCTTAGCAACTTCCCTCCGCGCGGAGGAGGCGTCCTCGGGGGTTAAGGCTGGACGGAGGCCTTCCTCTCCCTCCTTCAGGCTCTTTCGGCAACGCTTTCCGCCAACCTTAGCGCGCCTCTTGGCGCCTTAACAACAAGGCTGGAATCTTCCACGGGCGTGCAGAGTTTTACCAATTTGTATTTCAATTTTCAATGGACGCACTGAAAGAGGTGGCTCAGGGCATCAGCTGATGTCAATGCATTGACAGCTGATGTCAATGCCTTCCTCGAACCGGAAGGTCCTAGGTTCGAGGCAGGATTTGCGGCGCTAGCTTGTCAGCTAGGTCGAATTCAGTCGCTGTGTGGAGGATAATTCTAGTGACGGTCTGCTCTGATGGTAGTTTTCCGTGGTTCCTCCGATCAACACCAGGCGAATGCGGAAGCAGTACCCTAACAAACGGGACACGGACCGCGCGGGATCTTTCCTACCTCTTTCTTGTCGGATCGTCTCACCTTACACACACACACACACACACTTACACTAACATGCACTACACTACCACTTATGTCTGGAGGACAGTCGGGAGCTTAGAGCTTGTTCCGGCTGGGGTGATGCCCCGCTGGTGGGAGATACCTGGATGTGGAAAACCCTGCTAGCCGACGGTAAGTCGGCGCCGGATCCCGCCATCCAGAGGGTGAAGAATGACGCCACCTCCCATGATGAAAAACATGCACTACACTTATGGAACCAATGACCCTAGTAGTTGACGCGTCCGGAATCACTAACAACCAACAAACCTTGCAACAGCTTACGTAATGGGACAAGAAGTCTTATGGAAGAAGACGCCCATTATTTAAATATTTTCTATTCACATATTGCACTTTACAACACCAAGTTTTTGATATTCTTGGTGTATAAAAAAACTGTTGTAATGTATGCAATATATCCGTTTATACTCCAGTATTTTATTGCAGTATTCTAGAAGTTTATAGTCAAATACTTAATTTGTTGAATTTTTTTAATATGCAATGTGTTTTAGTTTGTTGTAACATTTAAATTGTATTATAGAATATTTTTTGATCGGGAGCAGTGATCTGATACACTTTGGAAACGATTTTGTGTTTATTCATCAGCATGTTGGCTGCTACAGGACACTAGTATTTTACTATAATGATAGATGTGTTTCACAGATATAAACCCTTTGAACCCTTAATGATATTGAATTGATAAAAAAAATCTCTGAGGAATTTTGTTCGCAAAACTCTAGTAATGATTAGATATATTTAAGAGAAATTTGTTAATTTAGAACTGCTGCAAATATCAGAATGTCCGAGGACATTAGATCACTGTTTTCTGTGCTTCTGTAATGACATGCTTAAACCAAAGACAGTGTTTAAATAATGTGAATATCGTTAAAAAAGAGGGCCCTAATCTGAATATTTTGGTGCCCTTGTCTGAAGACTCAGCGCTCTTTTTTAGATGCGACATACAATACAGTCGTGCTGGGCGGGAGGTCTAGCTTAGGTTAGTAACAGTAATACAGAATATTTAGCAAATGAAATGTATTTTAGATTGTTACGAAGTAAAGATTGTAGTATTGTTAGAATTATCAGAATCGTCTTATTAGAATAAAAATTTGAGGAATTGTTAAACGAGGTCGTAACACTTATGTTCTAATGAAATAAACATGGTAAAGTTTGAATTTATGTTAAGATAAAAGATTTTTCTAAGTAATTATGCATTTATGATGAAAGACAAAGGCACTTTTTTATTTCTCGTCGGGTTACAAAGCCGTTAAAGTAGGTTTAAGAGAATAACCGTGTATTTACTAACAAATTGTACACATCTGGCAACATTTCTCAGTTGTTTTCCAACCTTTTCTGGTCTCTAAGTCTTTGTTAAATTGTTGTTTCTATCGCAATAACATTTCCTGATTTTAATGAATGGTAGAGCCACAACACTGTTTTATGTATGCCGTTGTCCATTCGTGGATTTGTTTAGTCCATTTTGTTTTGTTTTTTTCATTCACTGCAAAGCAATGTTAAGTATGGAATTCACTCAAGGAAGTAACTCAATGAACTAGTGGTACAGGATGGCTTAGACTATTTTGTATTAGTTATTTTACTCTTCTCTTTCACCTGGGAATGCCTTTGAGTTTTGTGTAACTCCTTTTTGGTATAAAGGAACCACAAAACGTAAATTCAGACTACGTTAGTATTAGAGAAAGTAATTAACTGCATACAGAATCTTCAAAAGTTATCTCTTAAGGAATTAGGGAGCACAAAACAAGTTTTTCTGACGAAAAAAATGGCACTTTTTAACGCATCATTACATAATCTTTTCTGTACTACGTGTATTACTCCGTATGTATACGAAAGAGTAATTATATATCAATGACGATTGGAATTCATTTTCTGAGATACATTTACAGGATTGATAATTTACATCACGTGAAAGAAAATAAAGAAGGTGACATCGATTACCGAGATGCTTTTTCCAACTTATCTGTTACCTTCGAAATATTGTAAATTTGAATGTATAAAAACTGGTAAAACATTGAAGAAGTGCTAGATAAAGTTAAATATTATAGCATTCTTGTGTTATGCAAGTTTTACTAACTCGTGGACTGTAGCTCAGTCAACTTGTCGACCTAATGTGCCATATTCAATCCTCTCTGAAGTAAAACCTAGAACGCATTTACACTATAAATAACAATTAACATATATCTTTTCTGTTTCTAAGTACAATGCTTATCTTGTTCTCATATCCATATCAACATTTTGTAAACAACATCCATTCCCTTTTGTCGCACAACATTGATATTTCATAATCGAAGTATTATGCTTCAGGAATTGGTTTATGGACTCGTTAAACTTCTACAGTGCGAAAAACCTTGGAACAGAAGGGGATGGCGGTTTTTGTTAAATGCAGCAAGTTCTTTGTCGCAGCTTTGTTCGTTAGCGATGCAATATAATTCCTGATTTCGGAATCTACCCAAATCGTGATTTACGAGCTCATCCCTCGCGTTGGGTTAATTTTTAGCAGCGCTACGCGAGCTCGCCTTGAAACTCTTTCTAATGAAAATTCCCTCGTGGAATTAAATTTACCAGTCAGCCTGGTACGTATTCTAGGAATAGCTCCGAATTAGCAAAGGAATTTGGAATAGCTGTTAAGTATGCAAATGGATAAATACCAACTACGTTCATTCAATGTACCAATATATCGGGACGTCGCTCTTTAATTATTTTCTAGTGAATTTCTAGAGAGCTCGCATATACAACTAAATATAAATCATTCACTTCAATAAAGGAAAATAATAATTATGCCTGTTAAACCTGATATTAATTTCACTGGTAATAGTAGTGTCACTAGAATGTCAACTAATGAACGTTTTTGCTGTTTCAGCAAGTCAAACACAAAACGTGGATTGTAAAAATATTATTACAGTATGAGATTGCATAATAACTATCAAGCGAGACCTTTGACCGAATTTTATAACCAGTCTAGAACTGAAATACGATGTTACGATATGAATATCGTACAAAGATTTACCCACGTTGCAATATTTTCCTTCTACACGCAAACATTAATTCTTCTCCTCAAACATTAATTTCCTTCTAAATTTCATTATTAATCTTGCAAAAGGTGGCATTATTGATCTTGTGAAATAATAAATGTGTTGCGATTCCTGTTAAATATATAAATGTATGCTTTATGTAAAGTACCTCCTAATATCAAAACATCCATTTCAAACTTAGAGGATTTCGAGTTCATTTAAATCGATCGAGAAATACCAATTTTGGAGAAAATTCGCTGAACGGTTTAGGCGCTACAGTTGGGCCGAAGACAGACAGACGGACAGCCAGACGTTTTGCAGTCAATTGATTTTTTGGTATCAAGAACCGACAAAACCTGGATTCTAACTGCACAGCGTGTGAGGGGAAATAATTCACTACAAATAGGAACATGATTTATCGACTTTTTCGTTACCACGGCTCGCCAATAAGAGAAAATTCCAGCGCACGGTTGCACAGCGCCTCTGACCGGGAGGTCCGATGTTCGAGTCCTGACGGCGGCAGGATTTTCGGCACTAACTTTTCAACTAGATCGAATTTAGCCGATGTCTGGAGGAGAATTCTAGCGGCCAGTTGCTCTGATCGGTAGTTTTCCGTAGTTTCTCACATCAACACCAGGCAAATGCCGGAGCAGTACCCTCACAAACGGGTCACGGACCGCGCGCAATATTTCCTTCCTCTTCCGTGCCCTATCCTCTCCCCTTATACATACTCGCTTACACTAACATGCACTACAGTACCACATATTCCAGGAGACCGGTCGGGAGCTTAGAGCTTGTCCCGGCTGGGGCGGTGCCCCGCTGGTGGGAGAGTCCTGGTTAGGGAGAAACCCCGCTAGCCGACTGTAGGTCGGCGCCGGATCTCGCCATCCAGCAGAGGAAGATCACAGCCACCTCCCGATGACAAAACATGTACTACACTTACGGGACTAATGACGTAAGCTGTTGACGCGTCCGGAATCACTAATCAACCAACCAAACTGTTCTAATCCTTAAAGGCGTGAAACTATAAAAAATAAACAAACCCCAGCATTATTATGTGACTCGAAAAGCTTTTCAGCCCAGCTGCCCGAGAAGGAAGCCGAGCGCACATAGTCAGCGCCGCAGGGGCGCGTGCGGGGAAAGCGCGCGTCATTTTGTCTCGGGCGGCGGAAGCGCGCGCGGTGCACCGGCGCTCACGCACCCACGCACGCAAGCGCGTGACTGCACGGCCGCCGCGCGCCCGCGCTTCCGGCGCCGTGACTGCACGCCCCTCCCCCTCCCGGCCGCGCCGTGCGCGTGCGTTCCGCCCACCACGCGCGGGGAGTGCTGCCTGTCACTTTCGCGTGCTACAATGAAGTCTTGCAAGATTGCCGTTGTATACTAAATGAAAAGACGGACTCAAATCCTAAAACAACAATTTATTTCAATTCCAAGGTACCGCAGAATAAGCCTTATACAATGCCAGAGTCTCAATCGCCTGTAGAAGGTGCACAAGCCAAGTCGTCGTAATGGAAACAATCAACAATGATCACTAGAGAGAAAGTCCAAGTACGTGCACGTTTGCGCATGTGATGTCCGATAGTTCGCTGCTGCTTCTCTATCTCGAGTGGCCGGACCGGGAGCGGTAGCTCATTGCATCAAGTGTCACTGCAGCGCCTCTGACCGAGAGGTCCTAGGTTCGAGTCCTGACGGCGGCACTAGCTTTTCAGCTAGGTCGAATTCAGTCGCTGTCTGGAGGAGAATTCTAGCGGCCGGCTGCTCTGATCGGTAGTTTTTCGTGGTTTCTCCGATCAACACCAGGCGAATGCCGGAGCAGTACCCTAACAAACGGGCCACGGACCGCGCGATCTTTCCCTCTTCTTCCTTGGCCTGTCCTCTCCCCTAACACTCAAACACTTACACTAACATGCACTACACTATCATATATCCCGGGAGACCGGTCGGGAGCTTAGAGCTTGTCCCGGCTGGGGCGGTGCTCCGCCGTTAGGAGAGTCCTGGTTAGGGGGAAATTCCGCTACACGACGGTAGGTCGGCGCCGGATCTCGCCATCCAGCGGGGGAAGATCACCGCCATCTTTCGCGATAAAAACATGCACTACATTTACAGGATTAATGACCTTAACCGTTGACACGCCCGAAATCACCAATCAATCAACCAACGATTCACCCGCATCCACTTCGCTACGCCCCCACGCCGCCCTGCCGGAACGTCAGCCTCCGCCTCCGACTCACCCCCCCCCCGCCACAACCCCTCATCGCCCCGCTGCGCACTTCTCCCACGCCCAATGTAAGCCATACACCGCAGCCTCCCACCGCCCGCCCACGAATCCATCTCCGATATAAAAGTTATTTCGCCTAGGCTTCGTTATAATTATAATTTTATTATATAATATATTTATATTATATTATAATAATTTTATAATATTAAAATAATTACAAAAGGCCTTGGCGAAATAACTTTAATTTCGAGTAGGGCGGATTCTAAATGCAGCAAAAAACAAATTCTGCAGTTTTCGAATCTTAAAACCGTCGCGAATCGTAAAATCTTAATGCCGGGAGACCGGTCGGGAGCTTAGAGCTTGTCCCGGCTGGGGTGGTGCCCCGCTGGTGGGAGAGTCCTGGTTAGGGGGAACCCCACTTGCCGACGGTATGTCGCTGCCGGATCTCGCCATCCAGCGGGGAAGATGACCGCCATCTCCCAAGAAAAAACATGCATTACGCTAATGGGACTAATGACCAAAGCAGTTGACGCGCCCGGAAACACGAAAAAATAATCAATCAATGGGAGGGTGCAATTTTCCTGTATACTTGTACAACTTCAAAATTCATGTGCGACCGCCTCTCCGTGGGTGGCCCCAATGTTTTAGGATGAAGTCGTCTGATTTTCAGTATCTGGATTCGGATGTAAGCCATTAGTGAGAGACGTACTATTAGTTGGCGTTTGGCGGAAGTCCAAAACTGGCGCTGCCCCGCGCGCTGTCGTGGCTGGAAGCGACTTCCGCTTTTGCTCCACAGCTACATCCGGCCGGATCCTCAGAGCGCGTTAAGAACAACACGAGGAGACCCGTTCCGAACCCCTCCCCCATCTGGTTTTGCCTCTTGCTCAAATAAACAAAACCCACATCGAAATTAAAAGCGGATGAGTCGGCCCGGAGCCAATACTACCGTTGTTTCCGCAGAGATTCTGACTCAAGGATTCGAATCCCGACCGCTGTCTGGAGAAGAGTTCTAGGTGTCAGCTGCTCTCATCGGTAGTTTTGAATTGTTTCTACGATTAATACTAGGCGAATGTCGCACCTTACCAAACGGGCCCCGAACCGTGCTCGATGTTTCCTTCCACTTCCTTGTTCCACCCTCTCTCCTTTCACACACTTCCATGCATTGTACTCTCACACATGTCATGACGAAACACACATGAGCATGGCTTTATCTTTGGGTATAGCGATTTTTCAAAATAGTTGAGAATTTTGTTTATGGAACAAAGTGGATTAATTAGAACATAATATTGAGGAGTTAAAATAACATATGTATTTATCACATTACATTGATGATTTATCAACACATTACGAGTATGCTACAAATGATTACAAGATATATCAATGAAATCTAGCATTCATAGGATACTCATAACTCCAGTACTTCCATATTCTACGGTGTTCCATTTCTGTAAATACTGAGGTTAGATCTTCAGATTCATGCTACTATGAAATTTGTGGGAATACACGGCATAAGGAAACTTTTACTATTCTCAGTGTTGCTACTGGACAATATTATTATTGAGATTTTTCAAAAGTGGGTATGAGATTATCATTTAAAGACCTACAGTTGAATGAAGTTATGCGGATGGCATCCAAGCCAGAACAATGAATAGGTTTGAAAAATGGTTGGAAAGTTGGGACGTATCGTAAACATTTGAACAGCAAGGATGTGCACCAAAAGATTTATGTAGAATGTATATTTACACCCAATTCCCGTAAGTTTTTCATAATGTAATCATTTGATTCATTGGTTAATAATTTTCTGCATTTTTAATGACAGTAATATATGGTTTATCTTTCATTTCCAAAGAACAGCACAAAGCAATTCAATATTTATTATCGTAATGAAATGAGGAAGATTTACAAATTTTGGAAAAATACAATCACTATTTAGTGCGAACGCTGTTTCTGGAAAGAAAAAACAGCTGTTCCAGGAAAACTCACAAAACTGTAAATAATAACCAACAGCGCTCTCTAGGCAAGTGAGCTTTATTGCTTTAATTTTCACAATGCACGCAAGCAATGTGTATTGTACTGATCTTTGAAGGCAGAAAAGCTGTACTATATATTACTGTTCTTACGTTCGTAAATTGCAGAAAATGACAAATGATAGATTGTTTAAATTATGAAAAACGTGTGAGAATTCGATGTAAATGTGTATCTCTCTATCGACGTACTCCTTGTTGTTAAAAATGTTAAGATATTCCGACTTTCCAAACCATTTTTCAAGCACGTGGATTCTTCTGTGTTGGGTGTTTCCTGTATAACTTCATTCACTTGCAGATCTTTAAATGTTGAGATGCAGTTGTTTTTTTGTTGCGAGTAATCGTTGCGAGTACTCAGATTACTCACTAAGAGGAGGAAGAGTTTCGGAATGCCGAGCATTCTCACTTCTTTGATATATGAGTAGCGTATTCGCAATAAAAAGAAATAAGGTATCTCCTGTAGTTTAAATAATATATTTAAGTTCCTCATGAATCACAATTTGAATTATTAACTCGACTGGACGAAGGATGATGCATTAAGTGAACTTAATTACTTTCCACATTCTTATATTTCAAACCAATCAATGGGTTTGTAAGATCAAAAACCTTATCGAGTCGTTTTCAGTCTAACAGATGCTCAATAATGTGACTACAAACAATGTAGCCTTTAGAAAGAAGGAGAATAACAAAACTGGAACTATTATTAAACCAGGTATTTAATTTAAATCATAAAAATAAGTGTTATAAAAACACCAGATACACATGTTCAGTAATGACATGGGTATTAAAACATTATAAAAAACTTCACATGGGTTAACTAATAGAGCACCATTGTAGATGCACATCTTTTAAAGCTGTTGCGCTTTTTGTTTCTTAATTACATGATAATCTTGTTTAGATAGTGTTCTGCAAGACCTTCGTTTATTACCGGGGACCACAAGCCCATTATTAGCGCATATTAACGTAACTCGGCTACTTAGCGCTTTATTAACCGCCAATGGAACTATGCTAATCCAGCACTGGCTCCTGTGCGCTTGCCAAAATCGTTTGCGCGTTCACAGCACGGAGCTCCCAGGCGGAGTGACCAGCCGAGGGCGAGTCGACGCCAGCGTAGCACAGCGGCTGCAGTGCGAACCGAGGTCGTTTCCGTTTCTGAACGCTCCGCTGCGCTCCCGACCGGACGGGTTAGCCAGGGATCGAACTCGGAATCGAAAACTCCAAACGAGGCTTTTAGGGCGAAGGAAATGATGCATTGAAACTGTTTCTCATATTTAATTGAACGCTTGACGCACTAATGAAATGTTTTCCGAGAAGTCGAAGGCATGGACCAAAGACATTTTCATACGTGTTTCATGCAGGATTGATTACAATTTTCATGTATCATTCATTATCTCGACTTACGAAATTTTTCACAGAAACATACAAATATTTACTCTTTACTTTCCGGTATTTATTTACGTGCCGATTCGCAATTCACTATCCTCTAAGTATTATTTTTCCGTTTATCTGACGAAAGTACCAATTTACAACCAATAAACTGTGAACGGAATTAGAAATTTTCAACCTTTAGTGCTGAAAAAGTAAATTACAAAGTATTCGTCCTGCTTATTAGCTCTAGAGATACATAACAAGATCTGCAAATCCTTCGCAATTACAGATAAGGATTGGAAATGTTCTTCAGATTTAATGTTTTTCAGATTTAGCCATGGTCGGCCATGCGCCACTGTCGGGGCTCGAACCGAAAACCTTCCCGTTTATTCCTCGGGAGGTGGCGGTGATCTTCCCTAGCTAGATGGTGAGATTCGGCGCCAACCCTCATGTCGGCTAGCAGGAAATCCCCAATGAAATATCTCCCACCAGTGAGGCACCACCCCATCTGCGACAAGTTATACGTTCCCGACCGGTCTCCCGCCATATGCGGTAGTATGGTGCCTATTTGTGTGTGTGTGTGCGTAAGGGGTGGGGATAGAGCAAGGAAAGGGAAGGAAAGATGGCGCGCGGTCCATGGCCCATTTGTTAGGCTACTGCTCCGGCCATTCGCGTAGTGTTGATCGGAAAAAGAAAGGAAAACTGCGGATGAGAGCAGCCGGCCGCAAGAATTCTCCTCCTGACAGCTGTTTAATTCGACCTAGCTATTTAGCCAATGACAGCTATCTGCCACGGTCGAGACTCGAAACTGAAGCCTCCCCATTTGTTAGAGGAAGATTCAACTTTGAATTTAAAAAAATGTGGGCAAAGGTTGCGGATGTATGAAACTGCAAACAGTGTAAGAAGACTGGTGTCACGAAGAAGAAGAATAAGGAGAAGAAGAAGAAGAAGAGGAAGAAGAAGAAGCAGAGAAAAATCATTTCCGGAGGGCGCAGAGGATGGACGTGGCACCTCCCACGCGCAACCTCGCAGGGCACGGTTAAATAGAAGTTTGAAATGTACTTTTCTTGCACTCTAGCTTCATTAGTACACTGATTTCTTGCGAAACTTCTCCAGTTGGTGAAATACCAAAAATAATAGGGAGTACCACAGCCCCATCACCACTTAGCTAACGTGTGGGAAATAAATACGTATTAGAATTTATCTGACTACACCTTAATATGATGTGTGAGAAATGAGTGTCCAAAACTGTGAATCGGAGGTAGAGGATACTGTGCCCATTTCTGGCTGAATTGAGATTGGGACAATGTTAAGTGTTTCTTGTTCTCTAGATAGCGGTGTATAATACTATGTCGTACATCAAGAATTGAATGAGTTACAGTGCTTTTAAATAACACCAAGTCAACCGTCCGAGTTCAAAGTAAAACATCTTCAAACTGCTGTCATGTGAAATTTAGTAAATGTGACATAGTATCCCATATAGAGGAGTTATTCTAAGAAGGGACCACTTTGACAAGTAGGGAAACAAATGAACGTCATGCAGGGCGATGACAATGCAAGAGATAGTGATGAAGCCACTAACAAATGATCTATCTGTATTGACAAAGTGATTGCATGGACGTAACTAGCAGTTGTATTGCCAGCAATGTCCAAGCAGTACTTGCTAAAACTGTCACTTCTTAGAGTATAATCTTTCTATACCTCGAGCCCACAGAATTACCGGCCCAGGTGGCTGAGCGGAGCGTAGAGCGGGAGGCGAGGAGCGGTGTAGCACTTCCCATGCGCAACGTGGCTGGCTAGCCGGCGGGGGGCAAAAAGCGAGCGACGCAAGCGCCGCCGCGCGCCGTGTCTCGTGGAGCAACTTCCTTCCTCGGCTGCAACAGGAAGCGCTTCCTCTGTAAAACGCCCGCCGCCCGCCCGCCCGCGCCGGGGAGGCGACCAGGAGAGCGGCCGCTCGCCTACCTGCAAGACGAAGCCAAACGCCGGCAGTGGTGGCTCAGGGCAGCAACTGATGTTACTGCAGTGCTTCTGACCGGAAGGTCCTAGGGTTACACTCCCCACGGTGGCAGCGTTTTCTATATTAACTCTACCTGGAGAGGTGGCCCAGGGCATCAACTGGTGTCACTGCAGTGCTTCTGACCGGGAGGTCCTAGGTTCGATTTTTTTGATTGATTTTTTCGTGTTTCCGGGCGCGTCAATTACTTCGGTCATTAGCCCCGTTAGTGTAGTGCATGTTTTTTTCTCGGGAGATGGCGGTGATCTTCCCCCGCTGGATGGCGAGATCCGGCGCCGACCTACCGTTGGCTAGTGGGGTTTCCCCCTAACCAGGACTCTCCCACCAGCGGGGCACCGCCCCAGCCGGGACAAGCTCTAAGCTCCCGACCGGTCTCCCGGAAGATGTGGTAGTGTAGTGCATGTTTGTGTGTGTGTGTAAGGGAGAGGATAGGACAAGGAAGAGGAAGGACAGATCGCGCGGAAGGACAGATCCGTGGCCCGTTTGGTAGGGTACTGCTCCGGCATTCGCCTGGTGTTGATCGGAGAAACCACGGAAAACTACCGATCAGAGCAGCCGGCCGCTAGAATTCTCCTCCAGACAGCAGCTGAATTCGACCTAGCTGAAAAACTAGTGTCGAAAATCCTGCCGCCGTCAGGACTCCTAGCAGTATTTTCGAAACTGGCTTGTAAGCTACGTCAAATTCAGTCGCTGTCTAGAGCAGAATTTTGGAGGCCGACTGCTCTGAATGGTAATTTTTGGAGGTTTCTTCGATGAACTCCAGGCGAATGCCGGAGCAATACCCCAACAAACGGGCCACGGACCGCGCGCGATCTATGCTACCACTTCCTTATTCTATCCTCTCCCCTTACACACACACTTACACTAACATGCAGTACACCACCCCATACGCAGGGAGACCGGTCGGGAGCTCAGAGTTTGTCCCGGCTGGGGCGGTGCCCCGCTAATGGGAGTTAGCTGATGGGGTGAAAACCCGGCTAGTCGACGGTAGATCGGATTCGAATCTCGCCATCCAGTGGGCGAAAAACACAGCCACCTCTCGATGTAAAACATGCATTGAACTTATGGGATTAATAACATCAGTAGTTGACGCGCCCGGAATCACTAACAACCAAGTCAGTGATGTGTAGGGGGCGGATTTTAGTGAAATGTCATTTTTCTTTTCTCTTTAGAACAATGCCGTATTGTACAGAAATTAATTTTATGTAATGAGAAAAAGAAACGATCCACTTTAAACGTTTTGAATTTTTCGTCGATTTAAACTAATAAGTCATTTTTATCTTTTTCTGTCATTTTTAAAGCTTTTAGGCTGATTTTATTGATTTTAATATAATTTTCAATGATACTTCCTTCAAATAATATATACGAGATACAAGAAATGTTCTCCACAGAATTCCAGAAGTGAGACCATCCTGTATATTTTATTATATACATACAGTGTACAAAATAATTATTGTAAGTGATTTGCGCTATTCACTGCTGTAAGTACTGAATTTATTTAGTGGTTGACAAAGTGAGGAAAACTGCAAGGAAAACAATAAAAACATACTGATAGTTCAGAAAAGTCAGTGAGATGAATGGGCTTGTTTAGTGTCACACATCCAATCTCGGCACTAATATGGAAATGGCATCTCATTCTGGAGATTTATTCTTGATCTACATTTCGTCTTGCTCGCTGCCATGGCGGAAAAACGTGTTTCACATAGGCAAGAAGTGGCAACAGGAAGGAGAATACTGAGGACCTTTTTACTTAACTCTGGATACTCATTCCCTATGGAGCACCAAAATTCATAAAGTACTGTCTGTAGAGTATTGTCTTACGAAAGAACAATAAGTTGTTCTTCTCCTGTTGTAAAATTTAGAAATAATTAGAGCATTATTAAGCATTGGAACACTATTTTATTCAATTGATTCGTCGCGCCTTCCCTCAGAAACTTTCGCGCCTCCCTGGGGATGCACGCCTCACGTTTGAATAACAGTTTTAGATCAACAAAACCCACCCCTTAGTGAGGTGTTATGCAAAGGCACGACTCCGGATGTGGAGTCGAAATTTACACACGGTAGTTGATCCGGAATTTTTCTCATTCAAATCGGATAAATCCTAGTGGGCTGATAATTTTGACGTCCATCGAATATATAATTTACATATACTTAACGTATTCAATTTTTTTTAACATTTTAGACAAAATAGACGAATAGGGCGTCTAGGGTTCACTAGAATGAATTTTTAAGTACTTCACCCAGGCTATGATGTTCATGCTGTAAGACAAATATAAGCTTAGGAACGACACAAATATTAGTCAGACGAAAGGTGGTAAGAAAGAATCCCAGAAACAACATTTTGAAAAATTTCGCCGTTTTTTCTTCGCTTTTTGCTTCTAAGAAGCCTCTCGAACGCCCGTGGATCAGGGGCTGCGGGGCCTCTTGCAACGGCCAGGGACTCGTCCACGCTCCAAGGAGCAGATGCCGCTGGCATTACTCTGTAAAAGATCTTTGTCAAAAGTGTTTTATTAAGCTTCTTTATTGTAGATGTGTTCAATGTAGATAAAGATAAGACGGAGATGCAATCAAAGTGGAGAACTACCACCCGGAACAGCAGGCTTCATGGTTCCATGTGGTAATGCGCAAGTTCGCGCGAATGTGCACGTCCATTGTGCATGACTGAATGCATCATTCATACACAGAAAATTATGTATTGCTGGACAAAAAAGGAAAATGACAAAAATACAGTTTGTGTGTCCCTGCTGACGACACAGTGGTTGTTCCTTTCTTGTGTGTGAAATATATTACTTTCTCATTTACGTTGTAGTTTACGTAGTCAAAGTACAGGTTTTGGAAGAATATGAAACTCAAAAACTAATTTTTTCTCAAAAAGTTCGGCCGTCCGGCCATCTCCTGCTAATTGTCTGTGAGAAAAAGCAACTAAATCGTACATAGGATTTTCATCAAATTGTATATTCGCTTTCGAAACTTTGATTGACGGCAGAATATGTGTGTCTTTCTTTCTGACTTTCTGCCGTTCTCTCCATGTGTCCGTGTGTCCTGTAATATTGAATCCAAAACATTTTTTACAAAATCGGATGGAAACATCTTACAAAATATTATTTGCAGAGTTTAATATCGGAATTATGGAAAGTGAAAATAAATGAAATGGGGTGGGAGTCAGTAGTACATCCTATTACATTAGAGTGAAGTGTGAAGAGAAAAACGAACAATATAACATTCTTGATCATTGATACATTTTCAATTACAAATTCGGCAAACAAATGTATTTTCTTTGATGACAGAAGTTTCTTTTAACAGTCCTTGGGATTATTATATATTATTAGTATCGTGTATCTGAATCTTTCAACACCTCGGCGCTCACTCCACACTTACACACACACACACACACACACACACACACACACACACACTCACAAACACATACACACAGAAACACACACACACAAACACTCACACAGAAACACACACACAGAAACACGCACAAACATACACACAGAGAAACACACAAACACACACATATGTGTGCGCGGATATGTGTGAAGTGTTGAAAGGGGCCGGTGCCAAGTTGCGTCTCCTGTAGGGGCTTCGTGCGGGCTGCCTTCCGGGCCATCTCCTGGGTGTGGCCCAATGCGATTTCTTCTCGTAGCAGCAGCAGCGGCGGCGGTGGGCCTTGGCGGCTGCGTGTTCCGGCAGGAGTGCTTGTCTTGAGGGGGGAGGCGGGGGCGAAGGAAGCCAGAGATCGCCGGCTGCAGGCGGTGGCGGTGGTGATGATGAAAATTGTGATGGTGATTCAGTGAGTACTCATTGACCACACCGGGAGAGGTGGCTCAGTGCATCAACTGATGTCACTGCAGTGCCTCAGACCGGAAGATCCTACGTTCGAGTCCTGACGGCGGCAGGATTTTCGACACTAGCTTTTCAGCTAGGTCGAATTCAGTCGCTGTCTGAAGGAGAATTCTAGAAGTCGGCTGCTCTGATCGGTAGTTTTCCGTGGTTTCTCCGATCAACACCATGCGAATGCCGGAGCAGTTCCTTAACAAACGGTACACGGACAACTCGCGATCTTTCCTTCCTCTTCCATGTCCTATCCTCACCCCTTACACACACACACTTACACTAACATGCACTATACTGCCACATATTCTGGGAGACCGGTGGGGAGGTTAGAGCTTGACCCGGCTGGGGAGGTGCCCCGCTGGTGGCAGATACTTGGTAAGGGAAAAGCCGGCTAGCCGACGGTAGGTCGGCGTCGGATCTCGCCATCCAGCGAGGGAAGATTACCGCCACTTCCTGAGGAAAAAACATACACTTACGGAGCAAATTACCTCAGTACTTGACGCGCCCGGAATCACTACCAACCAACCAACCAACCAACCATCATTGACTACGTTGATTGCACTGGTCTACAAAATAAAACTTGTAATCTTCAGAAATATAATATGTTTCTAAACCAGTTTTTAACACAGATTACAATTATGCATTCATATTTGCGCCATAACCTATCATTTTTATACAATAGGAAATTCATTTATTTCACAGAAAATCGGCCATATTCCATTTCCTTATAAATTATGTTAGTAAAACTTACTCAGAAATGTGATGAATTCCTAGGTCTCTTGTGAGCTGCTTCATAAATCTTTTCTGTATGACATCCAGCAATAATCTGCCATCATGGGGTCTAGTAACTTTGGTAGCGCTGCTCTATTGTTCTAATGACTTGGTGGAAACGCCCACCTTCTTCATCACTCACGTCACTGAAGTTATCTGAGAAGAAATCTAAATGTGAGGGTAGAGGGTGTAATTTAAGTGACACTCTATAGTACAGTTTTTCAAATGTACACTAAAGTCTCTTGGTTCCATTAACAATATCTGAAGATGTCTTTTTCCCCAGGAAATGTTCACACACACACACACACACACACACACACACACACACACACACACACACACACTCACTCACTCACTCACTCACACACACACACACACACACACACTCACACACTGAAAACTTGTCTCGGCATATTGTTTTTATGGATTGATCGTGTTGGGTGATCGCATCATCTTTTAAAATCTCTCGGATTTACGGTCTCGCGAAGAATCCTTCTTTCATTTTTGCTCTGCTGACTTTTGGAATTTTTTCAAAGAGATACTGGAATTCTCCAGAGTTAGCCTTACGTATCGTCTTCACCAAACAATGAATCCAAGCTTTATACGAAGAGAAGGGGCAATTATGAAGAGTTCCACGTCGCTGACTTGTGTTGTGAAGGAACCATATACGTATCAAAATATGTTTGGGTTATTTTTACACATTAGAAGCATTTCGATGTTAATATTAGTAACACACGGATATAGAGCGAAACAATCCGCTCTTCCGTACGCCACAAGAGTTCTAGACTATTATAATATTGTTTATGAAGGCGAGATTCGAGAAAGCTCCATTGACAACACGTGACTCTCGTCCGAATAGATATACCAATATTTGCCACCTTATGTGTTTTGAGATACGGTAGTTAAAATAGCTCATTTCATCCCAGGAAGGGACGGCTTTGCAATTGGGAATTCGCAGTCACCATATGAAAAGAGTCCTATGTTATAAACTATTCACGTTAAAGAAAATCTAAGCATATATTTGGAATCAGGACGTGGCACTTATTAATCTCACATAATTTCTTTTCTGATTATTTTCTTATTGTTGTCTATGTGAGTCCTTATTTTAAGGGACAATACTTATATTCGTCATATTAAAACCATCTTACCACAAAAATGGTACGTGCTAGAGAAATTGTAAGTACACAATTGGAATCAGGGCGTAATACATAGTAAATCACACGTAATTTTATTACTGATGATTTTTCATTGTTGACCAGAGTTATTAGTCCTTGAGTGTGTAATTCACGTTGAAGGCAGAGTAGAGGAATGTTCATTCTCCGCTGATGTGAAGCTTTGGACCGACCGACACGTCGGCTGAAGTGTTTTTTTTTTTTCCTGGTATCTCCCTCGGAGAGACACTGCCTCAGCCGGGACAATAAGGTATCACCTGTGCACCCAACATGTGCGATAGTGTGTTGTATGCAAATGTAAGAGTAGTTGTAATTGGAGAGGAAGGGCGAGGAAGAGGAAGGAAAGATCGCGCGCGGACCATAGCACGTTGGATAGGATATTCTCTGACACTCGCCGGAAAATTGATGGTAGAAACCACGAATAACTACCCATCAGAGCAGCCGGTCGCTGGAATTCTCCCCCAGGCAATGGCTGAATTCCACCCCGCCATCTAGCGAGTGAGGGAAATCCGCCACCGCCTGGCCTCCTTTGGGTCATCCACGCTGCACGGCAACGCTCGTTGTCACTCAGCCAGCCGGTTAATGTAGGTTGCGGTGTAGGCGGTAGTGCGTGCGCGGGAATCGCTGCGCTCCGCCCCCGTTGCCGCTCAACTCCGCACAACCGCCGCTCAACCCCCGCTCAAGCGCCGCTCAACCCCCGCTCAACGCCGCTCCACCCCCGCTCAATCCCTGCTCAACCCCCGTTCAACCCCCGCTCAACCTCCGATCAACCGCCGCTCAACCCCCGCTCAACCGCCGCTCAATCCCGCTCAACCCCCACTCAACCCCCGCTCAACCCTTGCTCAACCCCCGCTCAACCCTTGCTCAACCTCCGTTCAACTTCCTCTCAACCCCTACTCAACCCCCGCTCAACTCCCACTCAACCCCCCCACCACTTTACCCCCACTCTACCCCCACTCTACCCCCACTCAACCCCCACTCAACCCCCACTCAACCCCCACTCAACCCCCCGTAGTATTGCTTCTAAAAAGTATCTACTTAAGTTGGCCTTGCATTGTTTTTGTTTCTACCAAACATTTGCAAATACTGGAAGATATTGAGCAAATGCCGATAAATATTAGAAGCTGACAAAGTCATGAAAACATTATTTTCCACGAAAAGTAAAAACAGGTAAGAGGGAGAATTCAACGTGTATAAATATTGGGAAAAAACGTGTCACTTCTGACACAGTTTTGGTATAGCATACTTTTTAGAACTGGTAAACACAAATTACATTTACATTTTTTACATTCGTAATCATAAGACCAAATGTTTTACATGTAAAACATTTAATATATTCACGTTAAATATTGTTGCATAATTCAGCTAGCTTGACTTACCCAATTTAGTTTTATTGATTCATTGTTAATATGTAGTTGTAGGTACGTAATATGTGATGTACTTTTTTGTTCATGTTTCATGGCCAACTGCAAATAGCTTTGCTACGTTTGTGTTATAGTTTCTTAATTATACGATTTCGCTCCTTTCTGAATTCTGATTGGTAGGTGTGAGTTTTGAATTGCACGGTGGAATTTTAATTGCGCGCATGCTATTAGCACAGAGATAATTAACAATTTTTCATGGAATTAATGAGCACATTTAGTTAACTCAACGAAAAAAACTATTTATTTACGTGTTGCGAACATGATGGTTAATGCACGAACCATGCAAAAATTGACAAGCGTTTTAGTACACCCTCTAACATTGCGTGTTTCTAAAGAGGTTCTTTGGAGCCAGGGATCGATTCCCATTAGTTGGTGGAACGCTGCTGAAAGCCGATAGGCCATTAGAAGGAGCGAATTAGCGGTCGCAAATTAGAAGGAGTCTGATGATAATGGAGAATAATGTTTCGTGTTGAATGTTCCTCCAGATACACGGTAAGGCACGCGCTCCTTAACCGAAATAACCGTTCATGCATTCTTTTCTTTTTCTGGCGGCACAAAGTACTACTTACACTATCGTTGTTCGTGTTCGTGGATAAAAAACTTTCGATTTGGAAATACGCACGCTTGCTTTATCGGGGATGGAAAATTAGTATTTCATTTCGACTAGAGATCCGCAATAAAAAGGCAAAATATGTTGTGATAGAATGTACGAAAACAAGTCGATTTTATTTGACACTGGCCTAAAATGTCCAGGCAAAATTCATTAATGCACTGTTTGCATACTTACATATTTGTAATACATTGAAACATGCCCGACGTTGACTGGTGCCAATTTGAAACAAGCCCCGTCTTTCTATTTAAAAACAAGCCCCGCTTGGAGGGACATTTTGAAACATAATTATTACTGATAAATGTAATTTGGGGGCCAGGAAAGGATTACACTTGAAACCTAATGACTCCTACGTACTTTAAACATCTCTCCTTCCAAAATTATGTTGTGCTAGCTCAGGTAATTGGGGTTCGAAGTTCATAATTGTTGGTACTCACTCTGCAACCAATTATTCAATCTGCCATCCATAGGGAGTGGCATGAATCTGAAAATCTTATTAAAATGTTTGATTGTACGTAACGAACAATGCTAATCAGCCCTCTTTCAACTTAACACATTAGAATTTATTATAATGATAATCAAAATCTTTGGTCATGACCAGTTTTCTCTATATTACAATAGTTATAAAACCTTGTTATTCATAAGCATTGTTTTTCTCCACTTCGTCGTTCGATGGCGCCCCGTAGAACCTTCTCCGACGACGAAGCAGAATCTTGTCTCCGAATAAAGTCCTCTCCTAATGTCCGTGATCTGGTTCCAAATTCTCCCGGCGATACTATTATAATCCGTGACTTCCCTCATTTGCGTCTCGGGTAGACACGTATTTTTCTTCCTACAAGAACGCTCTATCCTAATATAAGAAACGATAGTTAATTTTATACAACTGTCAATTACAGTCTTTCCTCGACCTGGTAAAATATATCAAGAGCCGACCCGCTCATCACCGCGTTGCTCTAGGGAATGAATGTTCTAAAAACTCGGAATCATCCGAATTTTATGTCTTTTTCTTTTGTCTCTCAAAACAATGCTTATTCCGCCTCTGCTCTGTCATTTCAACCTAACGAAAATGATCCTTAACGCCGGTTATTTATTTGTTACTTACCGATCCCCTCGCGATCGTCTATTGACATCCCCATATTCTATGTCATATAAAATGACATTTCCATAATAAAACTGGTTCGTCATTTTGGTATATCACAATATTAATTAACATTATTTCAGTTTGTTCTCTTCTGATCGTCTATTTTTGCGTAGTTCTCCATTACAATTGTATTTTACAAATACCACTTACTTTTTATCTATGAAAGGTCTCGACAATAATTTACAGTGTAGTCATTGTTTTAGATTCATCCGGATTATTCAAAATTGGAGCGATTATGTTGACTCCGGTTAAGAGGGAGCCTTCTGTTTGACAAACAATGAATACCTTGCGTCACAACGAATGAGGAAATCGAATCTCAAGGTTGGGCGTCGAGGTTGTTTGGCATCGACCGCAGAGAATCGTTCAAATTCCCTCGCGGGCAGCCTACTTCGGTGGCAGTGATGGAACAACAGAGGGAGACGGGGCGTGTGCGAAAGAGGCCGAGTGCTGCGCTCTTGCGGTACTGCTCGGTCGCGTCCGCTAGCGGCCCTTGTTTGTGCTGCGCTCTAGCGACGCTTACTTGTGCTGTCATCTGCTTGACAATCGTATAACTTCGTTTCATGTGGTCTTAGTTAACAAAATTGTTCATAGATGGCGCGCAAATTCTAGATTGGGATATACTTGCAACTTCTTTAAATTAGCGCTAATAAGGGAATGAGTGATAAATTTTGCAAATTAGATTTTCCCTTACTTAATAGTCATCGATAATATGCAGACAATCAATCACAATTTTTCAATCACAATTTTTTTTACGAAAGCTTAAAATAAATATTACTATATTACAACTCTTTTCAGTAGTTTACTTAACAAGAATTATTGTGTAATGACCACTAACATTATTTTTTACTTTCTCGGATGCTGCGATGTAGAACAGTGGAAGTTATGTTACCCTGCATCGGAAAAACGAAGTGCAGTCCACTCTGGATGTAGATAACTGTCGGTATTTATTTATTTAATATCAAAAGAGTTAAAAAGTGTGCGTCACGAACTGGATTGAGAAGTGTACTCTGAAGACGTTTTCTTGAGTTCTGGAGTCTCAAAACTAACTCTCAAAAGGTCAGTTATGAATGCAGGTGGAAACAAGTGTTTTTGCCTAGAAGTGATAAGAAAATAGTCGCTGTCGTGTAATAAAAACTAATTCCAAAGCTAATCACTTACAGTTGTTTTGGCAAGAATTGATAAGAAAATAGTATCTGTCGTCTAATAAAAACGAATTTCAAACACTTACTCACCTACAGCCTTTGGGTATTGTTCTTCATCATACCCTTCATGCAGGAATAGACTGTCAAGAACGAGGAGAAACATTATTTGAATAATTATATTCCCTACTGTGTTCTAGAAAAAGTGCACAGATGACGAAGTTACATTTAAGTCCAGAAGCAAAAAAAGAGGCTATCTCAATATTCCTAAAAATATCTGGGAAAATAGATGAAAAATCTAACTGAGATGGGGCATTTACCCAGAAGCCGAGTTACAAGATTTGTAACAGACTTATTTAGTATTTTAGTATTGTGCAGCCTAAACGGTTATTAATAAATTAATGTATTATTGTCAAAATCAATATTACTTTCATTTTTGATGCTCCGTATATTGTATAACCACATAGCATAATAGTTATTTACGCAATTTTAGCATGTAGCAACATTCAAATGTTTTAATATTTCCCTCGTCAGAAGCTTTTAAAATATCTAAAAATATAACTAAACTGCTTCAGTTTGATCCATGAATGAAGCGACATCTTTGAGAAAAGAAAATATGGTTGTTTTCTGTAGCCGCAGATTTTGATTTTCTAAATTCATTGGCAATCTGAGAACGAATAATTTATATTTTAATTTTTGTTACCTTTCTGAAGAGCGGTTTAGTCTTAGGGGTTTTGAAAAGTCTGGAAATGTTCTGAATGCATTAAATATGTGAGTTAACGGGTGCATAATGACCCACTTGACTTGGCTGTGGTGCAGGAACTTATAGGCGTTCTTGATGCAGGGGATGGACACTCGCTTCCTTTTCTGACCATTGCCACATGCACTTGTCACTCGCAAATGTTTTACCGTCCACATTACTCATTCGTGAACGAATTTAGGTTGGTTTGCACCTTCCAGCGTGAAGAAATTGAATGATAGGACGCACTACACGCTTGGCGGAGCCTCTCTTGTCCTAGGCATGTTTGCGTGTTCCCTGCGCGCTCACAACTGACAGCTGCGACGTGTCGCGAATGATGGACATTGCGCACTCTGTCTGACTCTGTCTGACTCTGTCTGACTCTGTCTGACACTGTCTGACACTGTCTGACACTGTCTGACACTGTCTGACACTGTCTGACACTGTCTGACACTGTCTGACACTGTCTGACACTGTCTGACACTGTCTGACACTGTCTGACACTGTCTGACACTGTCTGACACTGTCTGACACTGTCTGACTCAGTCTGACTCAGTCTGACTCTGTCTCTGTCTCTGTCTGTCTCTGTCTGTCTCTGACTGTCTCTGACTGTCTCTGACTGTCTCTGACTGTCTCTGTCTGTCTCTGTCTGTCTCTGTCTGTCTCTGTCTGTCTCTGTCTGTCTATGTCTGTCTCTGTCTGTCTCTGTCTGTCTCTGTCTGTCTCTGTCTGTCTCTGTCTGTCTCTGTCTGTCTCTGTCTGTCTCTGTCTGTCTGTCTCTGTCTATCTGTCTGTGAATAACGCAGCCGATTTTCTCCAAAATTGATATTAGACAATCGATTTAGCTGATGTCGCGGCTCGTTAAATTTGAAACCGATATTTTAATTTTTGAGGGGAATTTCTTGAAGCCCTTGGGTCAGTGTGAAGGACGTTTAAGAGAATGGGCAGGTCTCATGTTCCTTAAAAATCCTGATTTTTTGAAAATTGCAAAAGTTCAAAATTTATTCGGAGTCTTCCTGGAACTAAAATATTAAAGATAGATCTTTTGCCTAAATGAAATCTGTTCCTTACAGATAGATTTTGAAATAAGGCCATGTACAATTTTTCGAAAATTTGAATACTTTTCGCGTAATTTTGCATGAAAATACGGGCGAGAAAGTACGTTCTGTTTTAGGATCACTAGTTCCGTATTGTTTTAATTTTTCGACTGATCACATCTCGAAAACATAGCCCTCGTATTTTGAAACCGTAGAATCGTTTCTATCAATAAATGAAAAAATATGATGCGGTATGAGTTTACAAAGGTAAGCAATCTACAAAATCGAATGAAAGGAGAACTTAAAAAAACTTTGATAATGGTGGAGATTGCAATCCATATAGGATGCCTCTATTTAATAAAATCAGTGGATTACTCAGGGCTTGATTTATCTCGCAACTCATTTCTGTGAGCAGCTTCTCTGGCAGTCATTCGCTAACCGCGTCAAGACACAGCCGTTGCCGGCGCATCGGGCCGGCGTACGGGGAGGTGAGCGTCAGGTCATAAGTCTAGTAATCTGTTTCTGTGCTTTTCCCATTCAATACTCACACGAGGCGACGGCCAGGCACGTGGCTCAAATGTTCGAATCCGCTCGGGCTGAGCGAGGCAGCGCGGAGCAGAGCAGCGCAGGGCCAGAGGGGATGGGCTAGCCTGGGAAATGAGCCAGCAAACAAAACGTCGCTTCTGCGCTTCTCTCCAGTGCGCTCCAGAAACAAAACTGAGAAATGCAAGATGAAGAGAGTTATGAATGATTTATTGATTTATTATCTAAAACGTGACAATAACAATTAATTAATGAAATACTGCTCAGGGAGATATTAAAAAGATATATCCTGAAACTTCAGCACCAAACCATTCAATTTTTATAATAATAATAATAATAATAATAATAATAATAATAATAATAATTGTTATATTATTCAGTATGTTTAATTGCAGCGTACCTGTTGGTCGAAGGCTAGAAAATAGGAAATTAAACAATAAGAAAACCATTATAAAATTAAAATAAATATTTATAAATAAATAAGTAGTAAATAAATAATTAATTAAAATATTATGATAACTTAAAATGACAAGTTTTGCGATTCTTTTTTCCTTAACATGAGTTCTTACGAGGGTGAATAAAAGTGGAGAGAGCGACTGCCCATGACCAGAATCCTCCTTCCAGCAAAATTATCCGCATTCCCCCATCCCAAAACCTGAGGCCACTTGAGGCCGAGGGGCGCTGAAAGTGGAAGAGATACCAGAGGCATGTCACAAAAATCACCAAATTTACACAACAAGAGCAAGTGCTGCCAATTGTGGGTTGCGAAATAAAATGAAGACCATGTACTTCACTCTCAATAGATCACACGGTATTAAATGTCCTAAAAATGTGGAACACAATTTGAAGCACACATTCAAAACTATTCTACATGCCATCCTTGAAATGTTCAAAATAACGGAACGGTCACTTGTTACAGAAAATAGTAAATATTACTGTAAAGTAAAAAACAGTTATTTTTAGTGTCGAAAATAAACAAAACTCTTGATAGGTTTTGACACAATCACCAACTCGAACTTTCTTATGTTCCTTAAAGTTTAAGTAAGTTTTAATTTTTTTATTTATAGTAATTCACATCTCTTCACAACAGCTACAGTGATCACATCACGTTTATTGTGTTCTCTTCACTTCACCTAGAGTGACCTTTGAGAAAGCAGGAAAACTCTCAGGAAATAAATACTTCGCCGATCCGTTGTCCAAGGTCGCTAAGGCAGTAGTGTCGTAGCGACCTCGGACGGAAGGGTCGCGGGTTCGAGTCCCACTTCGGGCATGGTTGTATTTATGTTCGTCCTTTCCCCCCTTATCATCGCAATATCGTTTCATCTCCACAGTTGCCATAACGGTATCTCCAATAGTGGTTGCTAATGACTTAGATGTTGATGCGACCTCGAATGACTCAAAAAACAAACGAAAAAAAACAAACTTCCCCTCGGAATAGCGAATTCCCACAAAACCCGAATAGTTTACCGGCGGAGCGTCTGGTGAGGTATTTTTGAAGCATTTGCAGAGAATGGAAGGCAGGAACCGAGGGAATGTGCCACTAAAGGGAAATTGTTTCATCTTATATCTGGTGATTCTGTCGAGCGTGGAATCATAATCGATGCGAAATGCGAGATGATAAATAGAGAAGTCCCATGTAGCTATGACAGTGAAAATGCTGCGAAAAGGCTTTCCCGAACAAGAGAAAATGAATTTGATGATGAACGGGGGTGAAGAAGATAGAATTGAAGAAAGTGTTCGAATTGAGTATGAGTAAATGAATGGTAAGAAGACTGTACTAAAATAGTTTGTGGTACAGTGAAGAATTTGTCGAGATAGCAAGGACTCTGGAGAAGGATATACAAAAAAAAATAATAATAATAATAAAAACCGTCCACAGCAAAGAGTAATATTATTTTAAGGATAAATGAATATATTGTAATTTTGTTTTCGCAGTGTTTGGTTATTTTACTTAACCTCTGAAATAAAATAGATGAAGGAGAAAGCAGTTTGTTGTGGTTTTATAGGAAATAGTAAACCAAAATCGTTTACCCCAAGAGGTTCGCTATAACCGTACTTTTTATTTCCGCGAGGTTTCCTTTTATATGCTTTCTACAGTCGATGAGGAGAGTTTGCTATAACCGAATCATTTTGGGTGTATTAGTAAAGTATGTGGCTAGGGACCAGTAACTGGTTCTCTCTATCCGAAAGTTCATTATATCCCAAGTCGACTATTGATTGATTGATTTTTTCGTGTTTCCGGGCGCGTCAACTGCTTTGGTCATTGGTCCCGTTAGTGTAATGCATGTTTTTTTCTCGGGAGACGGCGGTGAACTTCTCCCAATGGATGGCGAGATCCGGCGCCGACCTACCGTCGGCTAGTGGAATTTCCCCCTAACCAGGACTCTCCCACCAGCGGGACACCGCCTCAGCCGGGACAAGCTCTAAGATTCCGACCGGTCTTCCGAAATATGTGGTAGTGTAGTGCATGTTAGTGTAAGTGTGTGTGTAAAGGGAGAGGATAGGACAGATCGCGCACGGTCCGTGGCCCGATTGGTAAGGTACTGCTCCGGCATTCGCCTGGTGTTGATCGGAGAAACCACGAAAAACTACCGATCAGAGCAGCCGGCCGCTAGAGCCAAGTCGACTATCGTACTTTGTCCTTAGTATTCGTAAGATTAAAGTAAAGTAAAATTTTCGATGATAAATATAGTCTATTATTTTTCTAACATTCAGTCTGATAATAAAAATGTGAATTGTGATAATTTTCTGGTAATTGTAGCAATGAAATCGTAATCATGAGTTACTAAACAGGCCAACTGTCGACTTAAATCCTGCTCCGCGAGAGCGTTAATCTTGAGGTCACTAACGCAGTGTCTATAGCTCGTGCCTGTCACCCTGCACCATTCCATGCTCTAATGCAATTTTTGGAGCCTAAATATTGCAGGAGACTACGGGGCAAAGTTCTTCATTCTATAGTTTCTATTTTATGATTACCTGAAACCTTCAATACAGACATTGTTTGTGACAATCTGCTTCAAACAACCTTTTAAACTCTAAAGAACTGTTACACCGTATGGTTTACTATTGAAGATTTTCTCATGATATGTCATTATAAACAGACATTCCGTTTGTTGCATACTGAACGATGCTTCAATGATTCTCTTTGACAACCTGCGTTTTGATGTCACAAACATTCTCCGAGTATTTATGTTTATTTATATTATCGATTCAGAAACGTTCGATGAAGATCCAATTACTTTATTAGCTTATACAGTGTGTCCCATCAACTATGTTCCACCACCGTGACTTATAAACTGTTCACAATATCGAAATACAGTTTTCGTACAGAAATGAGGAATTATGGGTCAAATTTTATGCCGTGGAGATATTGTTTGAAATGTTTTTTAATTTTTGAGAAACTGAATCATCTTTGATTTTTTAAATGGAACTATATTTTTTTCACTTCAGAAATAGATAGCCCGTAAAAAAGAAATGCAATGATGTATCACATGTTAGTATATTGATAGTAATTTGAGTAAAAAATTAGACTTTCTAGCACGTGATTTTACATTAACCTGACAATATTTCCTGTAAGCAGCCCTTGCCACTGTCGTCTCTGGTGAAGGTGTCCTTCATGTCACCGAGACTATTACGAGGAGAGGGGAGACAGAGCTGTGTGGCAATGGGGGATGGAGGTGTAACTACAGCAATCCATGACCTGGTCAAGACGGACTCACGAATAATTTGTTTTTATTTACACAATGAAAATTTACAATCTATTCCATTCCAAAATAATAAGTAAATATGATAATTAATTGCTTATACAATATCAAAATAAATGATCAAAGAAACAATAACTTGTAGAAAAGTACCCCATTGGTACTTTCCAGGATCAATACACAAGGACTATAACAGAAAAGAGAAACAAATATTAGAATAATAATAACACAAAACGGAGAATTATTTTTGTTGTGTATGTCAAATACTAGCGATCAGAACTAAAAATTTTTTCCATTGTTTTTTTAGAGTTAAACTGCTGGTTGCAATTTCAAATCATAGACGTCTAGCGTGATAAATCGCCGCAGTCAGTTCGACGGTCCTGGCACACGCAACTGTAGACAGGCATTGCTGTCGAGGGGGAGGCTCAGAGCTTCGTCAATAATTTATGTAAATATTTTTATTCTTTTTTCTATTTAGTATTATTTTATTTTGTAAACTTACAATCAGTAGTTAAGTAACGGCAATAATAACAAAATGTCTAACATTTTATAATCTGACGAATTATCTGGAGATATTATAGAAAAAATCTAGAACATTTCATTCCCTTTGCTTGTATTTCAAGTGTTTTAAAATGCTGACTTGTCGTTACACCATTAGACATCGAGCTCAATTCTTGTTATGTGTGAAAATGACCTTCGTTAACATCTTTTTTTATTTTTTTTAAAAATTCCTTGCGTCATTGTTGATGCAACGCGTCTCTTAACCCTTGTTGGGCGTTGAGAGCTGAACATCTTTCTTACTCTACCAATTTCCTTACATCATTCATCTCAAAGATCAAGGCTCTGGAATTTCAATAAGTGAAAGAAATGTTCAATGCTGATGACTCAATGGAAAATCTTTCATTGTTATGGTTAATATTGATGTTTTTTTCCATGTCCTTCTAGTCGAGACCGTAAATAGCTGAAATCGCGCTGCCACCTCTCTCAGTCACGCCTCTCTTCGTAACAGTCTCGGCTTCGCGGAGCCAAGGGCACCTTTCCCAAAAGCAGTGCCAGATTCCCGAAAAGGCTGAGTAGACTGCAGCCTGGGGCGCGCAATTTTTAGGGGCGAACGAATTTAACCAGATTCAAAATTTCATAAGGCGAACGTTTGAATGTTTTTATAGAAATATTTCCTTTAATATTTTTAACAAAGGAAAGTGTTAATTAATAAAATATATATCCATTGATATACAGATAAAATAAATGCAAAAATGTTGTTCATACGTACGCAATATTTCCATCGATTACAAATATCGTACATTTTTTTATTTAAAAAATTATAAGTAGCTTTAATATTTAAAAAAAGTAAATGAAAAGGGCGCTAAAATATTTGACAGGCTAGGGCGCACATAAGTCAAAATCGGGCACTGCCCGAAAGCGACAGTTGCAAAGGCTACTAAAGGACATTTTGTTAGTTTAATTTATAATCACATGTCGGGAACTATTATTTTACAGACAGTCAAAACGTTAATAAATGATACATCATTATATTCCTTTTTTATATCTATCCATTGCTAGTGAGAAAAATATGTAATTTCAATTTAAGAAATCAAAGATTAAATTTCTCGAAAACTAAAAATATAATGAACAATATATCTACAGCTTATTACTTACCCCATGCTTCTGCATTGTTGGCAAAAACTGCATTGCGACATCCTGAACCGTTTAGAAGATGTGAGGGTGTCCCACAGTTGGTGAGTCACCTGTATCCTTGATATTTACTTTGGGATTTTGCAGTAGTTTTCTTTCTATGCCGTTGAAATGCTATTAGATACCATAACCACTGAATTGTGACTTTATTTTTAATAAAATGAATCTGAGCTTTTTGCATTAATATTTCATTGATCATTTTTAGATACTAAAATTGATCTCATACACAACCAAGAATCTTCTTTTATGATAACATGTTCGGATGTGCGGATGTATTTGCCAGTAAAAATTTGTGCTTGCAAAAATTTAAAGAAAAAAATTGTACCGTTTTTGAGAAAATCTTGTGTTTTTAATTTTTTAAATTGCCAATGTTTCACGCACTTTTGCACGAAAACTACTAAAATATCCAGAAAAGTCTACATGGACTTAATGAAAGAACTATTAATGGACAACAAATTTCATTTGAAAGAAAAATTTGTCTTCAATTTTATAGTTGTAGGAAGACGCCGTAAATAATTCAAACTTTTACAATTTTCGAATATTCAGTCAACCGTGAAAATCGGACGTAAGCCACCTTTATAAGTGTATTTTACTCTATTCTTTCAAGAAATGAAAAGAAAAAATTTGAAGTCGTTTTTGAGAGAATTTTGAAAATGTCCCGGAGGCTTCATATGAATTACCGCCAAATTTTAAAGAATGCTTTCGAAAATTTCAAATCTTTAACTAGATCCAGATGGACAGCAGTTTCTTCAATTTTGAAAATATCGTACGCATGGTTTAAGCGCTAGTGGTGTTCACAGAGAGATAGAGGCACGGTAGACCGGACGGACGGACGGACTGACTCACGGATTCTTTCAATTGTTTTTTCGGCATTAAGGACCCACAAAACTGGGATTCTGGCTACACCACTTGTTAGAGGATATTTTTCTTAGCAATTGGATTTATCCACCTTGGTTATCAGGGCCCGACAATGAATTTTTTCCTGCCGAAAATTTGCCGTTTTTTTGGCGCAGCATTGCATAACTTGTTTTATACTACATATATTACTCCGTATATACTGCAATCTTTGCTGGCCACTGTGATCCTTGAACGAATACTGCTTAACACACCTACACAGAGCGTGGCGACGCAGGAGACGTGAACCAAACGGAGACTTAGTAAAAAAGGTGGAACTAACAACATAACAGGTGACACATAAAATCCTTTTTGAAATATGTAGCGTTGGCTAACATATTGTAACTCTTGTATATGCTGACAACGTAATTATTCCATTTAAGGAGTCAAAATCACTGAATGCTGTTAGAATACGTTAGCCAACGTTACGAATTTTCATCTAATTTGCTTTTCCAACAAATTTGTATGACTATTTTGATTGCCTTAACAAATAGTATGATGAAGAAATGATAATAATGTTAATGATATTGCAATGTAATACACAATGTCAGTATATATATATATATATATATATATATATATATATATATATATGATAAAAGCGTAATATTAGTTACTCTTATAAGTTTCGCCCAGATTGGGATTAGTGTACCGCGAGGTAAAAATGTTGAGAAATGCCACATTAAAGCAAAAATGGGAATTGTTTTTATCAGAATAGTAGATTTATAAGAAAAGTATGACTCTTTGGATGATAGTATTTTCTATTACCACAGCTCACTAAGGGTTTGCTAGCATTCAGATATCGTTTTTCATTAAAATCCTGGTCTTGGCTGATTCTCGTGGGATTTCTTTCACCACAAACCGAATTTCCTGTGGGATATCAAGAACGCGAGTTCTCAGAGCAGAACTCTTTTAAAACGTTCGTCAGATATTTCTTCGAATTGTTTGTTCAGGAAATGTCCACTTTTAATCAATGTTTAAAGAACTTCATTCGGAGACGTTAACTCGAAAGATTGCATTTCGATCAAAGAGATCGGTTTGAATGTTTCACGTAAATAGAGGTGGGGAATGGGAAAGTAAAATCGTAGTAGATAAGTTTATATTTCAAATAATACTGTTTACATTTTTAATGACATTGTGAATATTGCAACCTTTTATTATAAATACACAATTTAATCCGTTTAAAACACTAAAAGCTAATAAATTATCTTGATTTTTATTTAAACGCGAAGTGATCTAATTCCTGATTTAAGCTAAGTAATAAATTCCAATTAAAAAGTCTCATTTCAATTTTGTACTGTTCACACTTCTTTTGCATGATCGTTCTATATTCAAAACATTTCTTCTCAATAATAGAAAAACAACTCGAATTATGTTGTAAATGGTGATTTGAACCATTTGAAATAATTATTTATCGAACATAAGTCAGGGTAGAAAGTCGTTAAGTTGCCCTTTTCAGTGAGCTTTTTATTTAAATTTTCAAATTTTAAAAAGACCAGTTTCGGAAAATTGAAGTCGGATATGTAATTGTTTAAAGAAAAAAAATTATCGAAACTTGGCTTATTTAACATTATTTTCAAGTTATTTGTTGTTAAATAATTACAAACTTACAAGCCAGAAGTTAAACATGGTTAATACAGTTGCATATGTTTTGTTTAGTAAAGAGTAGGCGTACTAGAAAAATTAAAAATACTTTCATTTTGACAAGATTTTTGAACGTTCTTCATTTTAGTAATATTATTAAAAGGATGTATGTTTATGTTCTTGAGTTTCGGTCGTGGTAGAAAAAAATAATTGTACATTTTTCGCTGCCAAGGTTTCGGCCCTTTGCTGGGCCGTCATCAGGGCTGGAATTATGTTACAGTAGTTTACACAGGTTGTTTGTTTTCTCCCCTACACAAAACATAACCGTAATCTAAAACAATCTCCTTTATCTAGTACACAACAATATATAATTCTTTAGTCCATAATTAATAATCCAACCTTCCACCTTACTCTGTATTCTTTATAATATCGTATACTATGTTTTTCCTTGACCTTCCTCTATACAGAACCTCATGGCAACCATTCTTTACGTTGATCACATCACTTGTGACAAGTCATACCAACTTAACACACCCTTTTTGCCCCTCCTCTATGAATATACATTTACTGACTCATCATTTTTCAATATTGTGATTTATATCTGTACGTGACATGATTATATTATTATGTATTATGCAATTAATTATATTTTATTTATTTATTTTATTTAAAAATATATAATTGTAACTATATATTTTTTAAAATAAAATAAACAATAACAAATGTAATCCAGCTCCAAATTCCACTTGTTGAAGTCACTTTCTGATTTCACTCATGTAAATGTCTTAATTCCTTTCAAAAATACTCCATTCCTGTTCTTAACCTTTATAATTCCATCAATTATTTCATTATTTATGCCACGAAACTCATTTTACAGATGTATCTCTCCTGCAGTCAAAACATTCTCTGTCAACTTCACAATTCTAAAACCAGTCCTCCTTCATCCAGTCATGCCGACCAATGTCCAACGTTTTCACACACTTCACAGACAAAGCACTTACGTCACAATCCACTCACGAAAATATGACGGTGTCATCTCCTCTTTCAAACAATGGCCCATCCAATAGAAATAGTACCCAATACAAAAAAAATGTAATATTCTATATTACAGAAAGGTCAAGGAGGGGAAGGGAAGATCGCGCGCGGTCAGTGACCCGTTTGTGAGGGTACTGCTCCGGCAAACACCTGGTGTTAATCGGAAAATACACGGAAAACCTCCGATCAGAGCAGCCGGCCGCTAGAATTCTCCTCCAGACAGCGACTGAATTCGACCTAGCTGACAAGCTAGCGTCGTAAATTCTGCCACCGTCGGGAATGGAACCCTAGAACCTCCCAGTCAGAAGCATTGGTGTGACATCAGTTGAAGCCCTGAGCCACCCCAGGCGGTGTGAAACACGCAGGTTGCCCGTTTCCTATACGGAGGGAGGTGCGCCGGCTGACACTTCTTTTCCAACCCGCTTGGCACTCGGCCTGTCGTCCACGGAATAAATAAACGCGTGCGCGAGTGAAGGAGCCGCGAGTCGCCCGCTATCGCCCTTGGCGCACGCCCTGCCCTCAGGATTGGGCCTCGAGATGGACTGCGCCTCATTCGTCGTCTGCGCGCAAGAGACGGATCCTACCTAGAGCGCCCTTCAGAAATCCCTCACGTGGAGATTATTCAAAGCAGCAGTGGCAGAGTCAGGAGAAAGGGAAAGTCACATTTCACGAGAACATTTATTTGAATTATTTTTCCTAAAGAGTAATTAATTTTATTATTCTTTGTGTTAGCTTTTTAGAAAGAGAAAGGCATATAATATTGCAGAAAAACGTGCCAATTGTTATCAGAAAATTGTAGAGTCGTCTTTTAGGTCCACAACACTGAATATCTGATTTCAAAAGTCCTGGCACATCCACTTATCTACTTAGATATTGGCATCAAGTCTAGTACTTGGCCGCCATCCTATCGTGGTTACTTTACATGACGCTCCAATGAATTTTCAAACTTTTCACAAACATGCCTTCAAATTGTTCAACGTTTTTTTCGAAAAACTTTACTTGATTGCAGCAAAGTAGACTTGCAGATATGGCGCAGGGTCTGATGAAATCTCTGAATGTTCGGAAATTACGAAAGCTAGAAATATTAGAAACGCTCTCCTGCAACATTTTCAATGATAGAAGTTTGTTTTCAATGAAATATATTCTCGAAAATTAAAATGTCGTGTACGGTTTTTCAAGATAGAGTCGTTTTGGCGTTTCACTGAAACTTGAAGTTTCAATGAAGTTAGAACAATTAAAATTAGTGGTACTACGGAATGGCGCCAAATTTCTTGTTCTAATTAGTTTCCTGAACTCTTTAATCTGGTCTAGCTTTTAGGTTTTGCTTCACCCTCTAACCAGTTGATACCTTTCAGCGCCTAAAAATCATTGCTTTTTACTTTTTCTTGATTTTTTCCGTACCTTAATTGAGGAGTAAACATTCAGAAGGTGACACGTCCATTTGGCAAAAATTGAGTTCTTCTATTGTTTTTATCTAGAATTTTACTTCCAAAAATAAACGTAAGATGTCATACAATACATTAAGCAGTACTCTATACGTTGAGTTAAAGACAGTGTTAAAAAGTGTAATATTTGGGCTACATTTTTCCTTTTTATTAGAAAACAGTGAAGTGGACATGTCACATTTTTAATGTTTGCTCCTCAATTAAAGAACTGAAGTGTGTCTGTAAGAACATTAAAAAAGCGTAACACTGGTTCAATTTACAAATTTTCATTGCAGAATTTGGAGCCGTTTTAAGAAAATACTCTTTAAGCGCTTCTGAAAATGCACTTTTAAGCTTATTTTCACAGATAAGTTTTGAGTTTTCGAGAAACTTCTTAAGAAATCATTTAAAGCACTTGTGCTCACAATTCAATAATGTATAAAAATATTTGAAATATGAATATCAACGATCTTTGTAGCTTACTACTAAGTACGATTTATTGCTGGGTAAGCCTGAAAAGCTAAGAATATTACAGCATGCGTTGAGATTCTAAACGAAAAAAACATACAAAAAATTACTACCATGTGTCTCAAAATCAGAGAAAATATGAGCACATATTATTAGCTATACGTCTTTGAGATGTGCACGCCTAAACTAATAACTCATTCTTAGGAACACAGTACGCCTTTCACACGTTTTTTGTTCAGAAGACGGAGAAAAAATTATTTCAGCTTGCACGTGCGATTATCAAGTGAGTATTCAGAGCACCAATATCACTTTAGGATGTCATTACGCGTGTAGTGATGATGTAATCAAAATTTCAGTAGAGGCAACGCGCTGGGAAATCCTAAATTTGACTATTTACTACACCCAATACACTTTAACGTATCAGGAAAATTGAACATGTAATGTCGGCAGATTCCGTGCAATAGCTGTTGCCACTGCAGGGTGTCTGTCCAGAAGGTCCTAGATCGGGGGAGCCAACGGTGGCCGATTTTCGACACTAGCTTCACAGCCGATCCGCCGCTGTCTGGATGAGAATTGTAGCGGCCCGCTGCTCTAATCGGTAGTTTTTCGTGGATTCCCTGACCAATACCAGGCGAATGCAAGAGCAGGATCTTAATAAACATGCCAAGGTCCGCGCGCGATCTTTCCTTTTTTACTGTTGTCTCCTTTTTCCCTTATACACACACACACACACAGACGGTCACAAGCACTACACTACCACACACGTTTTCATACCAGTTCAAAACTTACTCTCCCAGATGTGGTGGTGTTATGTTGGCAGATATACATCCTAAAAAGAGTCGCACAGGTCGGCACGGATTCTGAAGTTTCAATGAAGAAAGTGTGAGTTTATTCTATTTTTAACTGTCTACCAGATATAATTTTTATAAATTACATATCCCTTTTTCTATAGTCAGTTTACCCTTTTTATAAAAATTTCAAAACTTAGTAGAATAATGTTCACCTATATTTAATTTCACAAAAATAAGAAGTGTAAGTGAAATATATATGAACAAAATTTCTATTAAGTTTTGAACATTTTATAAAATGGATAAGCTGACTACAGAAACAGGGATATGTAATTTATAAAAAAATTCAATGAAGGACGCACACCACTACCTCACGGAATATGTGTAAGATGGGATATCCCGGGATACACTACACTTACGAAATTAATGACCATAGCAGTTGACTCGATGGAAACACTAAATCAGTGAACCAATCACGGTAATCAAGTTGCGGGTGGTGACTATGGACTCTAGAAAAGGCAGTTATACTTCCCCCTTCTCCTTTTCCTCTTACCCCTTTTCACGTACCCCCTTTCTTCACCTTTCATCCTTTCCTGTTCCTGTGGCCACTTCCTTCTCATTCCTACCCCTTAGCTCCTCATAGCAGTTGGCGCACTCGGAAACCAAATAATTAATCAATCAGCCAATCACGATATTTGAATAGTGTTGATTATGACGATCTTGGTCACTGTATCAGCGCAACAATCGGGAGAGGTGGCATTAACTGGTGTCACTGCAGTGTCACTAGATTCGAATACCGACGGTGGCAGGATTTTCAACTCTAGCTTGTCAGCTCCGTCGAAATCAGCCGCTCTCTGGAGGAGTTTTCTAGTGGCCGGCTGCTCTGATAGGCAGTGTTCCGTGGTTTCTCCAATCAACACCAGGCGAATGTCGGAGTAGTACGCGATATTTCCTTCCTATTCCTTGTCCTATCCTCTCCCCTTACACACACTTACACTAACATGCACTACACTACCACATATCCCGGGAGACCGGTCGGGAGCGTAGAGCCTGTCCCGGCTGGGGCGGTGCCCCGCTGGTGGGAGAGTCCTGGTAAGGGGGAAACCCCACTAGCCGACGGTAGGTCGGGGCCGGATCTCGCCATTCGGCGGGGGAAGATCACCGCCACCTCCCGAGAAAAACATGCACTATACTAACGGGACTAACGCTCTCAGCCGTTGACGCGCCCGTAATCATTCACAATAAATGAACCAGCACAGCACGCTAGGATACTCCACCTCCTACATCTGCTCTTCCTGCTCTTCGGTTCCCCCCTCCCCCCGCCTTTTCTCCTTCCCCCTCCCCGCCGCCGTGGGGCGTCCTTGCGGCCGGCGCAAAGCGAAGAAGCTCGTCGTTCCTGGGCCGCTCAGACCCTTATCGTCCGCCGCCAGCCGCGCCAACGCGCCAACGCGCCACCCGGCCGCGAGAGAGATGTCCCGCGCCCCGAGGGGTTATCAAATGTTCCACCTTGTTTACGGAGGCGCCAGCGGCTGAGTGAAATATAAGGCTGTTGTCGAAATCTGTGAAAATTAGTACATCTGGAAATGTTGGGGTCGGCGATTAGGGATGGGCGATATAATCACGATTAGTACAACTATCGACTATTTTGAACGATTAATCGAAAAGTTAAAATCGATTATTTTTACACTGCTCAGTGTACACATTGATTATTTTTTCCCATTTTTAGCTCGATTATTTTAATTCGAATTTTAATTTAAGACGAACAAAATATGAAAGTACACCTCTACTTTAGAACTTTAGCAGTCGAATCGTCTTTCACACTAACATCAAAATTTGATCAAAAACAATAGAACCGTTGTGTTTGAAAATTTTGAAAATATCTCAGATATAGCTCGACGTGTATGAAGTAGTATCCGTCGAATTTTATGCCCAATAGATGTTCGACTAGTGGTGTTTTGCCACGAAAACAGCATTTTTTTACTTTCTCGTACACGTACTATATACGAAGTAATTATGTAGTATAGAGAAAGTTATGTAATGCTGCGGAAAATCGATTTCGATATGTCAACAGAAATGCGGTTCCGATTTGGCTCTATGGGACTTTTTCTGTTTCTCCGACTGAAGAAAGAGCTGAAAGGATAACATTGGGAGGCCGTGGAAAACACTCAAAAGTATGTTCCAACGTTCCTGCGAGACATTGCCTTCGAGGGCTTTTAGGGCGCCTTCCGGGCGTAGCCAACACATCTCCACAAGTGTACTGACTCAGGGGGAGAGTGTTTTGAAGGATTTTAAGCATTTGTATAAGTCTGATCAATAAATCTTTTATTCACAGAAAACGCGCATTACTTTTATAATGAACTCTGTATATTTAAACGAATTTTCAATTTATACTTAATTATAATCGTTTGTATGATGAGCACGTGCAGTATTAATTTCTTATAAATTGACACATTAATTCAAATTGTTTAATGACTCAACTTTTACTTTGGTTTGATTTGACGTCATATATAAGAACTACAAATAAATGATTCAACGATCGATCATCGTCGTCTACAGTAAATGATCACATGTCGATCATCGTCGATTCAATGATCCATTATATTAAACACGTAAAAAACGAATACATAACATTAGATTAATCCATTGATTTAGGACGATAGTAAGCAATGAAATCAATCGGATAGATATTACTTTATTATTTTTAACAATCCTTCATCCCCCCTTTGGTCGTCGGTCGCGTGGTGTTCCTCCACGGACCGGAGAAGGTGGCGACAGCAGTGGCGGCGTCGAGAACTTGTTGTCTGCACCGAAAATTATTTTGGACAAGTTGAGCCCCCGCGCGTCAACAGTGAGGAAGCGCCGTAAATGAAATGCAGATTGGCGCCTCGTGGTTCGGAGCGGGCGCGAGTGAACTTCAATTTAGGCCTAAGTCGCTCGAGTTAATGATGTAAGTGAGGGATGAAGGACACGCAAATATTTTTGTCGCCCTGTTCTAATTAAAAAGAGCGTTTTCAAAGACTTTCTATTCAGGAAAAATCAAAATATTGATCTGTTTTGCCAGATTTCGTACTGATCCACGTGACTACGTATGGATGAAGAAATATCAGACTACAATGTCACGCGTACTTCTAATTTTAAATCTTTGTTAATGAAAAATTGGTTTCCCTGAAGAAAGAAATAACATATTTATCTCCTTCTGTTTTAGTAGAATTAGCTTCACATCCGTTTAACAACAAAAATATTGTTAATTTTTGGTTTTTGTAAGTGTATTATAATTTTCTACTCGTATTAACAATGAAAGTGTGGGATACGAACTCGGAAATATTTTAGTGTTAAAATGTTCTAAAAATTATAATATTTTGAACTTTAATGTCATGGCAGTTTGAAACAAAACTGAAATTAACCGATATTCTATCTTTTTCTTTCTTAGACCTATCCCATTTATGAAAGAGTGACAAGAGTTACAACAAATATTAATATTTTTACAAAAAATATGTCGCTAATGAACGACAAGCGAGCAAAGGGTCGGGCATGCAAAATAGTTGTCAATAAAATAAAGAAATGTATTAAATGTAATTAGGAATTGATAAATATTAGTAAAAGCGTATCCTATTTTTTTATGACAATCATTTATTTCAAATGAATTCTAACAACATTTCGTAACTTGATTTGTCATCAGAGTGCTAGAAAATACATGAGGAAACACTAACATGTATATAAATGATAAAATTGATGTAGTTTAAACATTATGTTAAAAATTTTTCTGAAAGTGTTACAAAATGCCACACTCATACACCTAAATCTAACAATTGAAATATTAAAATACAAAGGTTAAAACATTCAAAATGTATTCTAAATTATAAGAACAAATATTTAAAATTCTTAAAATAGTTTTCAATTTTAAACACTTAAGCATGAAATTGAAACCATAAGAGACATTCACATTTATAATGTGAAAACTGAAATGAGCAAATATTTCACAGTGACTTGGAGCTTATTTTAGCTAATTTACTTCCACTATTTGAGTTTTTTGACACCATGTAATAAAAAGTTTTCATATTATAAAGGTGAGTGTTTCTTATGATTTTTATATCATGCTTGCTTGTTTCAAATTTAAGAATATTTTCAGAACGTTTTCTGAATGTACAGTCCCAGACCTTTTCCCTTTTCAACATTTGTACCTTCAGGAGGTTTCATGAATAATTAATTTTCATGTGATCCATTAAGATAAACTGTTTCAACATCAATAAAATTTCTTTATATAATCATTGCAGCAATATATAATACCTGAAAGGTCTCAAACTTCATTGCATGAATGTTTCTCTTAATAAAATCATTACCTATGACACATCTGATCTGGAGACAACGGAATTTGACAGATGGAGACCTGTAATTAACCAACTACATCATTTTACTTTGGAGGACCATTACTTCTTTAAAACGGAAAAAGTACAAACCGCTTCGTGAAATTAAGAGATTCCAGGAGTTATTGCCATTAACAGGGGATCAACAAATTTCATATGAAGCTTGTGACATATATTGTACGAAGATAAATATTTTCTGGTGAGAAAAAGGAGTAAATTGCATTTACCATAATGGTATTATTTGAAGTTAAATTAGATTAATCGGAGAAAATGTGTTTATTTAGTTATTCTGCAGTTCATGAGCTGAAATAAAACATACATATTCAATGTACAATGTTGGCTGCGATGGCAGACCAATAACGCCTCTGTACTGTCAAGGTAAGTCAAGGCGCCCTCCGAAGTGGAGGGGCCGGCGCCGGGCCGTAGCGAGGGGCGGCGATAAGATCCTATGATGCGCCGGAGACCATTTGCAAGCAACTGGAACCACGTTAGCTCATGAAATCAACACCAACATAACTAGCACTGTACTTAACGGCACTTCACTCGTGTGAGCCTGCACTCACACACACGAATGTTACAGTTGAAGATTACACTGTACGATTAATAATATTAACACCAGCACAGTTTAACACGAAATGGCTCACGTCTTAGAATTTGCGTCTGCCGGTGGCACCATGTGACTGCGTATGCAATATGTCATAGTGAAATGAATCTACCGGGAGCGGTAGTTCAGTGCATCAACTGATGTCACTGGAGCGCCTCTGACCGGGAGGTCCTAGGTTCTCACTCCCCACGGCGGCAGGATTTTCGACACTAGCTCTTCAGCTTGGTCGAATTCAGTCGCTGTCTGGAGGAGAATTCTAGCGGTCGGCTGCTATGATCGGTAGTTTTCCGTGGTTTCTCCGATCAACACCAGGCGAATGACGGAGCAGTACCCTACCAAACGGGCCTCGGACCGCACGCGATCTGTCCTTCCTCTTCCTTCTCCTATTCTCACCCCTACAAAACCCACTTACAGTAACATACACTACACTACTACATATTCCGGGAGACCGGTCGGGAGCTTAGAGCTTGTCCCGGCTGGGGCGGTGCCCCGCTGGTGGGAGAGTCCTGGTTAGGGGGAAACCCCACTAGCCAATGGTAGGTCGCCGCCGGATCTCGCCATCCAGCGAACACATCCCAAGAACAAACATGCACTACACTAACGGGACTAATGACCAAAGCAGTTGACATGCCCGGAAACACGAAAAAATCAATCAATGAAATGAATCTATTGCCGCTAGTTTGAAAGTACATGATATGAAAATGTAATAATTGGCAAGACGGCAACACGTGCATTGTATAATGCGAGCATCAGAGAATATTGTTCATGACTGACTTGTTAGTGACGTGACTTGTAATTGTAGTTGTGCGACACATCAAAATAAAATAAACTAATTTAATGCACTGTAAAAGTGTGAAGTTATATGAATTCCACCCTTTGGAACGTAAGACCACGGACCCGCACCCGTTCATGTCTTGCTCGCAACTGGCTGTGTGATGCTTCGCATGTGGGAGCGCTAGTGTTCGCACCGAATTTGGATTGGAGAAATAGGAAGCCGCGGGACATGTAGCTGATAAAATTGAAAGTGAAGTATTTCTTCATTATATTTTGAAATGGATGACATTATTGTGTAAGGTTTTGAATCTTGAAAATTATAATGCATTACACATAATTAAGTTATTGAGTGTGTACAATTACTGCAAGGGCGTTGAGCTGTTCTAAGTAGCAGCGAGGCCTAGGGATCCGTCTGAAATCTGAGAAGTGCTTACGCCCGTTTGGACTCTTAAGCGATTCCAAATAAAGGATGAGACTGGCACGTGGTATCCGTCTTCGAGTTGGCTATCGTAAATGTAGAAGTACAGAACACATTACATGTTACATTAAAAATAATGTAATAAAAAAGAATGGGGAAAAGGGTTTCCCCGAAAAGTCGCTCCGAAATTTTAAAGCAAACGCTGTATATATGTGTGTGTATATATATATATATATAGGATATTTAGAATAAATATAAGCTGTCGTGTACAAAATGTAACAAATACATTGAAACTGAATAGAAGTGAAAGACAGACAATTTTCTGTATGTGATGTTTATAATACAATAAAGCAAGTCGTATAGAGCTTGTGGCTATGACCGGGTTGTGCTTGATTACGTGATGCGTAATTCATATGAATCATGGTGGAAATAATATTCCATCATGATATGAATTATAAACGTAAGGAGTTCTAGTTTGTTCTGACAACCTATTTCTTGCCTTGAGCCATCAGATATCACTCTTGTTTTATGCTTAATTTCATTTCCATTTATTTTCTTCTTAAAAATCCATTCATTTCCTATTATTTTATTATCCTTTGTTATATTTACTACATCCCAAGTTCCATTATCATTCAATTTTTTAAATTCATTTTTTCTAAGTACCTTTCCAATCATCAGCCGAATTACCACCGGCGGTAGTTGAATTAAACGTAAGCACGATGTTGGGGCCTCATCTGACACCGGAATCTCCTACCGATGGGGTGGCCATGGGAGGTCACGATGTCAAACGCCGTACGATGCCACAAAACTGTACCACAGGATTAGAGCACCAATTGCCAACGAAGTGTGGGAGATGCTGCTCTGGCAATTGTTGCATCCTTCGAAGATTAAGGGAGTGAATCAGAATTGATTCCACGGGACTCAACCACGTAGACCATTTTGTCGCAGGTGTAGTGCATGACTTATCCCGGGAGACGATGGAGTTCCCCGCTGAAGCGCGTGATCCGTTGGTGAGCGGAACGTCTGTTATAAGGCTTCCTCTTTCTAAGTAAAGCGGGATATCTGAAGAATACGTTGGGATTTCATTGATTATTCACTAAATACATATACCTATTGAGATAATTATTAACGTGAGGCATTGTTGCATTTTAATAATTCTATCAATTTCGTTTAAAACTATAAAAAAACGTGATAAACTGAAGCAAGTACGTATTTCAAATAATAGAGATATTGTAAATAAATAATCGATGTAGCAAACTTTAATACTCTAATACTTTGAATACTAATATTGTTTTTATTTGTGGTAGTACATCATGTGTGTGATCATTTTCGTGAGTTAATACATATATGTCCTTAAATTTTCGTAAGTATAACCTAGAATTATGAAAATTTTACATTACACAATTGGATCTGATGCATCAAGCCTAACGTGATCATTAACATTTTAATACCGACGAGAATACAGAAGCGTTTTAGCTTACGAAAACTTGTGCTTAAACTCGCACTTTATTCACGTTTGAAGCAAACTAATAATATACGTTTTTTGGCGGCCACTGAATATCGTAATTTCGCAAGCTCCCATACTACCTACGGAAAATGCTCCCTGGGGTCGTAGAACTTTTATTCGTGAATTCTACTACTTCCAGCATATGAAAAATCACTATTAAAAGTGCACTTGGGAGCCGGGATTGTAGCATAATAGGTATCTGGGTTATCTTTCATCTCTAGGACCAAAGTCCTCAGGATCCCTGACAAAACCATGAGGAATTTGTGGACAAAGTCGGCTTTCAGAAAATTTTCTCGGGTCTCTCCTGTTCGTCATTCCACCATTTCTCCATCAATAATCCCATTATTACCGCATCTACTTATTATATTACTCAATGGATCGTCAGCAGCTGAAGGGCTCCTAAACCCAAATACTTCAATAAAGCATCAACTGATGTCACTGCAGTGCTTCTGACCGGGAGGTCCTAGGGTTACTCTCCCCTCCGTGGCAGCTTTTTCGATATTAGCTAGGTGGGTGGAATTCAGTCGCTATCTGGAGGAGAATTCTAGCGGCCGGCTGTTCCTGATGGGTAGTTTTTCGTGGTTTCTCCAATCAACACCAGACGAATGCCGGAACAGTACCTTAAGAGACGGACCATGGACCATGCGCGATCTTTCCTACCTTTTCCTTGCCCTATCCTCACCACTTACACACACACACACACACACACACACACACACACACACACACACACACACACACACACATATATACTAACATGCACTACACTACCACATGCCGGGAGACAGGTCGGGAGCTTAGAGCTTGTCCCGGTTGGGGCGGTGCCCCCGCTGATAGGAGATACCTTATTAGGGAAACCCCGCTAGCCGACAGTAGGTCGGCGCTGGAATCTCGCCATCCAGCGGGGGAAGATAACGCCACCTCCAGAGGGAAAAAACATGCACTAAACGTACGGGAATAATGACCTCAGTAGTTGACGTGCCCGGAATTACGAATAACCAACCAACCCCATACTTCAATAAACAATTGCAACCTCCCTTTAATCGCATTTAAACGGCAGCGGGCGAAAGGCCCAGTGTGTGCGTTGGGCGTTCCGCAGGGGCCAGCCAGTGGCCGCAGCGTCGCGGCGAGCGCCCGCAACTGTTGTAGCAGCGGCGTTATCGCCCCCGCGGTAATTCGGCTGCGGCGGCGGCGGCGGCCCTGTTGCCGGCCGGCACCGCGGGAGCGCGCGCGCGATAAGGCGTGTTTTGTGTCTTCACGGTCACGTTATTAGATGCGCTGAATACCTGACCGCCGCGTATTTCGCGTTAACAGCGCCGCTTTATCTCCTAATATACAGCTTCCCCGGGCGAACAAAAACTTTATAAGGTGCACGCGGCGGCGCCTTCCGAGAATGAAATGTTACGGTATTAACGATGCGGGCGGGATTTTCATTAAACTCTGTATCTTCATAAACAAATGCGCTGCGGCCGCCGCGTGCAAACTCTCGCACCCACCGTGGGTTTTCAGAGCGCTGCCGTCGCTACCCGCTGCTACAGGCGAAGGATTAAGTAAAGAAAATCAGATAATGAAATATTGATCAGTAGAAATGAACACTCTTCGATCGATATTATTGATTGATTGTTAGTGATTCCAGCGTGTCAACTAAGAAGGTTTTTATTTCCGTAAGTGTAGTGCGTGTTTTTGCTCGGGAGGTGGTGGTCTTCTCCCGCTGGATGGCGAAATCCAGCGGCGACCTATCGCTGCAGGGTTTTCCCTAACCAGGTATCTCCCTCCATCGGGACACCGCCCCAGCCAGGACAAGCTCTACGCCCCCGACCGGTCTCCCGATATGTGCGGTAGTGTAGCGCATGTTAGTGCAAGTGTGTGTAATGGGAGAGGATAGGACAAGAAAGAGGTAAGAAAGATCGCGCGCGGTCGGTGGCCGGCTTGTTAGGATATTGCTCCCTCATTCGGCTTGTGGTGAACGGAGAAAGCACGGAAAACTACCGGTCAGAGCAATCGGCCCCCAGGATTTCTTCTCCAAACAGCGATTAAATTCGACCTAGCTGGCAAACTAGTGTCGAAAATCCTGCCGCTATCGGGACTCGATCCAAGGACCTCCCGGTCAGAGGAACTTCTGTGACATCAGTTGGTGCACTGAGCCACCTCCCTCAGTCGATCGATCGATAGTAGGAAAGACCAGTACTGTCGGGGTAAGAAATAAGGATGTAATAAAACAGTTTAAAATAACTGATATATTCAAATTTGTGAAAAGAAATTAAAAAGAATCGAATAACCAGAACACACAAATGAGGGGTGATAGACTGGTGAAGATAGCGAGGGATATGATTCCATTAGGAAGGAGAATCATAGAAGGCCACAGCAAATATAGAGAGATCTACAGGCACTGAAACTTCTTTCTTCCGCGCCACTTGGAGTCAGTTTTGTCGAAAGCAATAACGCATCGAAAAGTTGTTACTTCGAATACAGTCGTATGAGAAATTACACATTAATGCAATAAAATATTTGCAATTTCAGTTAAAATCGAAACTGTTTCATTGTTTTGGGATTTTTATTGAGTTCCTAGGCATCCAGCAAAACCACCAATACCTCTTACATAAACCAGAGACATCTTAGTTTTCTGTCAATTTATGGGCGTGTTCGAAATTAGTAACACGGATGCTCGTGATTAGCCCATCTGTCGGCGCCGGAGTTGCGGCACGTGCGCCCCATACGCAATACACGAAGGCCGTGGGTTCGAATCCTGTTGAAATGGCTCAAAGGACCAACCATTACCGCTAACGCGTTTCTGACCGGGAGGTCCTAGGGTTTGAGTCTTGAGAGAGGCGGATTTTCGACACTAGCTGGGTGGAATTGAATTGGTCGGCTGTTTCGTCGGTAGTGTTCCATGTTTTCTGTGATCAGTGTCAGATGAATGCTGAAGTAGATCTATTTATTTATTTATTTACTCAAAAACAGTCAAAAACTGTACGTGACGCATGGGGGAGAAAAATCATCTGCGCACGCTTTCTTGAGTTTCAGAATTCCTTCCCAACAATTTACCTATTAATAGTTGAAAGAAATAATAATAATAATAATAATAATAATAATAATAATAATAATAATAATAATAATAATAATAATAATAATAAAATTGAAAAAATCGAGAGATTAACATTTCCAAACTAGATATTTTCGTTGCCGAATAATAGAAAACTGGTAAACGAACGAACAGATTTGAATTTTCTGTGTTGCTAACAAAATAGAAACTCACCCTAAGCTCTGCTACCACTACAAGCAAAAGAAGAGCTCAACAAAACGAGAGCCTGATGAAGCTACATTTACGTCCAGGAGCAAATCAAGGGGCCATCTCAGCATTTGCTCAATGGATCAGGGAAACCGTACAAAAACACGCTCGAGATGGGGGTCGATCCTTAACAAACGAGTCGAGGGCGTTGCTTCGTTCCTTTTACCATCATCTTATCATCTCGACTCCCACTACACACACTCACACAGCCTCAACGTCACATGTCGGTAGCTGAGAGGAAATGGATGATGTAATGGTGGGTATTAACACACGAGTGAGATATTACGATATGAGCGACTCACACGAGCATATTAATACCCATTACATCGAGTTTCATACGGTACTTTTTCTACCACTTTTATAAGTTAAACTTTTACATTGAATGATTTCATGGCTGTTGACATGTAGGATTCTGCCAAGGCCACCTAACCCTATCCTCGCATGCTGCCGTAGATGTCTTTGGTTACCTATCCTCCTGCTCTAGTCAAATAGGATCAAAGTGAAATTACGATCCTAAATATATTTTAAATAATATTTCACGAAAGAAATACTAATAATACAAGAAATTAAAACTGACAAGCAAAATATAGTATCAAATGCAATTTTAATTTACACAATCGAACGAAACATTTACTAGAAGGATTCTCAATCATTAATGAAGTGTCAATACTTGGTCTGTAAACTCCCCTGTGATTGGTCAAGAACCTGTATCATAATGAAATCTGTATCGTAATGAGTATCATTATGCAACTGTTTGCAGCCAATAAATGACAGCATTATACAATAGGAATAGAAAATAAGTATTTGTGGATTACGGGAAAAATTCAAAAACATACCTTTTCGGTTTTGACTGAAAAATGCAATTATTTATTTGTGCTAGTCCGCCTAAAGTTATACTGCATGTACCAACTGAATTCTTAGTCAGTGAGCCATTGCTTTCGATACAACTGACGTCAGGTGATGGCAAGGTTGTAAGGAAGAGTCCGACCGCGATTTAAGATTAACTGTTCACGTGTTGTTATGGAACAGTAACATTTCTATATTCTTGGTACGCAAAGAACTGGTGTACTATTTGATTGTAGCTAACATGAAGGCATTTTTCTTGAAATATTTAATTTATTGCTGTGTTGTACGTGAGTATCTTATTCATCTTCTTAAACAGTATGCGTGCTACTTTTTGGAAAACCATTTTCTTTGCTATTGGTAAGCTGCACTTTTGCTTTTGCAAGCATCTAGTTCATTCACTAAAACTATTATTAATCATTTAAAAATTGAAATTGATTTTTTTTTCTTACCATCTATTTAGTCTGTCATGTTAATCAATTATATATTATGAAAGAATTAGGGTCCATGGATACATATTTATACGCAGAGAAATCTTGAGTAATAATACTCCTGAAATAAATTATTATTCCAACAGTTTAAGAGATTGTTGTCTTCATAATTAGTCCTTAAAATTAAATGATAAAACTATATTGTAAAAAATTGTGAAAATTATTTAATATACAATAAAGAAATGGAGAAATTATTGGAAGTCAAAACTTACCAGATACATGATAACTCAGAAAACAAATAATAGACTGTTGGTATAATAACTATTATAACGTATTTTTCCTAGGTATGTAACGAGACCGTAGACACCTCTCACGAGGCCGGACGTTTTGCGTCAATTTATGCGTATACTCGAAATTCTTGATGTACGTACTTTTGTATTTTCCCGAGTTCCTGAGAGTCTAACAAAACCATAGACACATCACACATGGCCGAAAGCTACAGAGATGTATTTCAACTTCTGCTTGCATTGGGAATTAGTAATTTGGATAAGTATTTAAGGGTACTAAATTAATACAATAAAACTGTTTGAGTGATTTAGTTAATAATGATAAAATTTGGGCAAAGCAGAACAATAAAATCGAAAACTAATTCCGTCACCAGCAATGTTTTAAGTCCTTGGCGGCAATTATTTCCCTTAAAGAAACCAAATAAACTTTAAATACAAGAAAAGAAAAGTATTACATTACAAACCGACAGACTTTTGAACGTAAATCAATTTTTGGTATCAAGAATCCATACATTTTGGATTCTGGCTACTCCACCTTCTTAAGGAAGTAATTTACTAAATATTGAAACAAGATGTATGCCCATTTTCTGTAGCAGATTTTTCCCCGCAGCCTTACATTAGTTTCTCTATATGAGGTAAGTAGTACGCGAGAAAGTACTTATTAGTGCTACAGAATTCTACAGACTTTCTCGAACAAGCTACTTGTCTAATCTTTTTCGTCTGGTCTAGGCTTTCGGTGTGGCCGCACCCTTTTCCCAACTGCTACCGATCGGCGATTAAAAATAATGACCCCTTTTTCTGAATTTTTCGATTCCTAAAAACAGGATAGAACTTGCGGCGTTACACCACCACATACTTTCGCCCATTATTTCTAACTTATGCGATTTTCGAACATTCAGAGAGTTGAAATATTTTTTCTTGTCGACCGTCGTGCTGAGCGGATCGCTCCGCACCGTGCAGCTCTGCTAGCGCCGCCCAGCGAGGCTTCTTTTAATTAGTTGCGTCCTTGCGCCGACCACAGAGGTGTTCGCACTGCTGTGTGGCGAGCGGTCAGTCAGTGTCGATTTGCGTTTGGCCCAACCAACTGAGTGCAGGGGCGAGTTCTACTCGAGCTCAAAAGTTATCAGTGCGACCAGTGCTCAACGCCAAATCCCCTCAGGGAGCACTCCGTCCCAGATGTGTCCGTAGCACATCAGCGTCAACTCGTCCACGAGTCAACCGCCAACAGCAGTGCACTAAGGCCAGGCCCGACAGAACGGAGTCCCAGCAACATGCAGGTAAACGACGCCAAACGCAAGGCTAATTCTCCCTCCTGCGAAGTCAATGTACCAAATAAGAACATATTTGTTACGTTCGGACAAGAAAAGGGTGTAGATTGGGAGGAAAATCCCCAACTCTTTACCGACCCTAATGAGCCTATGAACAAAATCCCGCCTCCAATATTTATTCATGAAATAATAATCTATAAAGAATGCGTTAATATTTTAGCCTCGGAGATTGGATATAGATTTTCTTCCTGAATAAATGGAAAATCCGTTAAAACTATTCTATTCTCAACTCATCACTCATTCAGAGACCCATCCGTCAATACCTTTAGTGCAGTAATCAGCGGAGTGCCGATTGCAATCCAAGAAGGCTAAATTGTTCATGAACTTAATAATATGCTAATATATAGAATATCAAAGTAACCAGCCACCTAAAATTTGATAAATCTCCAATTACATTATATGCAGTCTTTGTGAATTTGACATATCAATCTTTGAAAAACTATTTAACATCAATTGACATGTTAGAGCTCTGAAAGTTCAACTCAGATGCCATAATTCACTCATGTGACGTGTAAAAGATGTCTATACTTCTGACATACGAAAAATTACTGTATAAAAACTCTCAAATGTGTAATACGAGATCACTCAAATACGAGATCATCGCCAAAAATAAAAATAATGTTTACTTTAACAAAACCAATATATAGTATAATGAATTAGTTTACATTTGCATTGTATAATTAAAAAAAAGACTCAATATGCCTGTAAGAAGTAATGTACTTCAGCTTCCGGGTCAATGACCTCCATCTCGATCGGGTTTTTGTCCAATTTTCCTGATCCATTGAGCAAATGCTGAGATGGTCCTTTGATTTGCTTCTGGACGTAAATGTAGCTTCAGTATACGCACGTTTTGTTGAACTTTCCTTTTGCTTGTAGTGGTAGTAGAGCTTAGGGTGAGTTTATATTTTGTTAACAATACAGAAAAATCAAATCTGTTCGTTCCTTTACCGTTACAAATAAGTTTTCTGTAACTCGAAAACAAAAATATCTAGTTTTGAAATGTTAATCTTTCGCTTTTATAAATTTGTTATTATTTTTATTATTATTATTAATAGTATTATTGTTGTTGTTATTATTATTTTTATTATTTTCATTATGACTATTAATTTTCATCTTTCAACTATTAATAGTGAAATTGTTCAATACTCCCGGTAACTAAAGCTATAAACCGGGTAAGTGCAGTATAATCACCCATCATCACTCAATCTGCGTAAATTGTATTATAGCTTCCATAACGCCATCTTGCAACTGCAGACATTTCCAAAAAAGACAAGTAGCGTTCATACAGAAAAGTTCGTCTTTATTCACAGGCAGCTAAGAATCCACTTCTTCCCTCTTTTCGTTTCTTTCCTCCCCTGATGGCAGTTTTTAACTGTTTTTTTTGACGTAAAATAAATAAATAAATAAATAAAAAAACAACTCTCAAAACCTTCCCCAAAATCCCCGGCTTTACGCCTGAGTTGTTAGCCAAATACGTTTCATGAAGTCACGGAATTTAAGCAACTCGGATGGGTGATTGTCTGGGAATCCCAATTGCTAACGGTGTCGATCCCCTTGACAAAGTGATAAAAGGTTTTGACCGACTGTAACATGCCGAGACAAAACGATAAAAAATTAACGGAGAATTACCCCAGATTCATATAGGCTCAATACCTAAGAAGGGTATTGAGAAGATTTTTTTTTAAAAAAAGTCCCTCCGCTACCTTAACGTTCCCCTTTTTAGCAATGTATTATTCCAACTTATCCACAGTATGGATTAACTAATTCTGCATTTCCCCTCTCCCCGTAGTTCTTCTGACCATCCATAATCTCAGACACAATAAATAAGGCACTCATAACTGTCATTCCCATATTCAACAACCAAATGAAAATAGTGCTTCAGTCACATTCATATTTATCTCATGTCAGTAATGCCCAACATAATTAGCAACAAGTCTCACAATAAATTAACATCTCTCAATCATCTAAACTGCAATAAAAACGGAATCTTCCACAAAATCAATTCCAGTATGTATTGAAAAGAGTATTTCATTCAGCAATAGAGTATCATTTTAAATTCGTAGTTATAATGTGTTGAGCTTTCTAAATACCCTAAGCAGTAACCCGGTTCTTGGATGCCCCGATGCCGCAAATCAAAATGGGGCTCATATCTGCAAATAACGTGTAATTAAGAGTTTTAAATCTAACTGGTATAAATGTACCAGATGGAAGAGGGCAGGTATAAGCTAACGCACTTTTCTAACGACAGAAAATGACATGGGCATTTCGCGACTTTGCCCCAGTGCCAGGCGCGTGAAAACTGCGCCCAGCGCTGCGCGTTGCTGCCTGCTCCGATCGCTTGTAATGGATTCAAGCAATCGGTTACGAAATTATTAAACTACTCTTTCCAATTTCACGTATACCCTAAACAGTCGACAAGTGTCAATGCTTTTGTCATTTATTTTTCTGTTACATGCAGAGTCCTTGATAGAGTTTGGTAAAGGAGGAAAAGTGCTGTAAGGACTCAACAATGTTCGTGCATTCGATTGCATTGCATGCTTATGCCTCTATCGTGAAGTACAGAAGTAGGAGGAGTCACAGATTCCGTGTTTTAAAGAGAAAAAGATACTTTCGCAAATCGAGAAAATAGAGCTTATTTTAAAGAAAGAGATTTCAATGTCAGAGTGAAAAGTGGCGCTTAAGAGGACTTTATGCTTGTCATCGAAACCCAACGCTTTTGTGAGCGAATAAAAGTTTAATACTTATCAGTTTTGTGTATTAAAGTCATATTTTGAAATGCAAATATGAATCTTTGTGATATATGAAACCCGAAAACATTTATAGAAAGATATCTATCGAAGGAAATAAATTGTTGGCGGTTCGCGTAATTACATTGATTGGAAATCGTCTTCGAAGAACAGTGTTATCTAGCAATGTTTCCTCTTCTAGGTATCTCCCCAGTTGGCACGCCCCAGCCGGGGCAACCTCTAAGTGCATGACGTGTGATGGAGAGGTGGGGAAAAGGATGAGGAAGGAAGAAGCGCGCGTGGCCAGTGGCCAAGTTGTTAGGATTCTGCTGAGGCATTCACTGGGCTTGATCGGAGAAACCACGGAAAAACTGTTAAGTGCAGCTGAATTGAACACAGCTGTGAACCTAGTGTGGAAATTTTTTTTCCATCGGGACTCAGAGCCTAGGACCTCCCGGTCAGAAACTGAAGTGGCCTCAGATGCTGCTCTTGGCTTACTCAACCGTCCACTGATGGATTGATTAATTGATTGATTGCTTACTAGTGTTTCTGAACGCATCAACTGCTAATGTTAATAATCCCTTAAGTGTAATGCAAGTGTTTTTTATCGGGAGGTGACGGTGATCTTCCCCCGCTGGATGGCGAGATCCGGTACCAACCTACCGTCGGCTAACGGGTTTTCCCCAAACCAGGTATCTCCCACCAGCGGGTCACAGCCCCAGCCGGACCAAGTTCTAAGCTCCCGACCGGTCTCCCAGCATGAGTGATAGTGTAGGGCATGTGAGTGTAAGCGTACGTAAGGAAGGAATGAAGACAGAACTAGAAAGAGGAAGGAAAGATCTCGCGCGACCCGTGGCCCATTTCTTAGGGTACTACCCCGGCATTCACCTGGTGTTGGTCGGAGAAACCACGGAAGAGCAGCCGGCCCCTAGAAGTCTCCTCCAGGCAGCGTCAGATCTTGAACTAGCTATCTGGCCAGTATGGAAAATCCTGCCATCGTCGGGACTCGAACCCAGGACCTCCCGATCAGCGAGTGCAGGGGCCAGAGCTGGTGCTCGCCCGACCGCTGATCGAAGCAGGGCGGGTTCGGGCGCAGCGTGTGCAGCGCTGTGGAGTGCGGCGTGGCTCCCCCGTAATCACACTTGCGCCGCGAAGTGCGGCGGCGGCGGCCAGTGGCTGTGGGCGTGCGAGCGAGCGAGTGTGTGTGGGGGTGGGGGTAGGCGAGTGGTCCACGCTCCGCGGGCGCATTTCCTCGCCTTTGTCCGGCTAATATCTGCCTTGAGATTAGCGCGCGCCGAAATATGACTCCCAGGCCGCGCCGCCCTTATCTGCGCGGTGATGAGGTGCGCTCCGCGCGGCTCGGCCGGCCACGCCCCCTCCGCCCCCGCCGCGCCGGACGCTCCGCGCGCTCTGCAGCAGAGGCGCCGTCCTCGCCCACGCCACGTTCGCCAGGGGCGACGACGGCCTTGCGGCCGACCCCGCCCCCTCCGCCTACCCCGCCGTCCTCGCCCACCCCGCCCACCCCGCCCGCCCAGCCCGCCCAGCCTGCCCAGCCTGCCCAGCCCGCTCAGCCCGCCCCGCCCGCCCAGCCCGCCCCGCCCGCCCCGCGCGCTGCGCTCCGCAGCAGAGGCGCCGTCGACGCCGACGCCGACGCCGACGCCGACGCCACGTTCGTCAGGGGAGACGAGGGTCTCGCGCCCGCCCGCGCCCCCACCCACGCCCCTGCGTGCTCCGCTCCTTGCGCCTCCACACACGCCATTGTTTTGTTGCCGGGCGCGCTGTGGTCATATGTGTAAGTTCATGGACGCTGAAGTGTGGGGCATGTGGTATGTACCGACTTAGGTGGCTCAGAGCATCAACTGATGTCACTGCCGTGCCTATGACCGGGAGGTTCTGCTTTCGAGTCCCAAAGGTGGCCGGACTTTGGACACTAAGTCGAATTCAGACACTCTCTCGAGGAGAATTACAGCGGCCGTCTGTTCTGATCGGTAGTTTCCTGAAATTTCTCCGAAAAACACTAGGCGAATGCCGGAACACTTGTCTAACAAACCGGCTACGGACAGTGCGTAATATTTCCTTCCTCCTCCCGGTGCTCTCCTCACCCTTTTCCCACACACTTACATGCGCTACACAAGTAGGGAGCTTAGAGCATGACTCGGCTGGGGCAGCGTGCTTTCAGCGCTGGTGAAAGATGCCTAGTTTGGGAGAACCCTTCCAGACGACGGTTAGGTCGGCGCTGGATATTGCCATCCAGCGAGGAAGATATGCTGCCCCCCCCGCCAAAAAGACATGCACTACAGTTACGGGACAACCGACCTTCGAAGATTATGACTCCAATGACTAATCAGTCGATCAACGTTGTATGTGTCGCGGTGGATGTATTCCCCCCCCTCAATGGGTCGTGAAATCCGGCGCCGACCTACACGCCGGTTTGCGGGATTCCAGCGGGGCACCACCCCACAAATGAAGCTACAAGTTCGCGAGTGAGCCGCCGATGTAGGCTGGGTGTTTGTGTCCGCGCTTCTCCCGGCCACCCTACACCCCCTGCTCCTGGTCGATGCGTCGCTCGCCACAGACTGCCCGCTCAGTGCAGAACTGCCGTCCCCGCGAACCTCATCGTCCTCTCCGGCCCTCTCATTGACCACGCAGTGCTGTTGCCAACACTCCCTTCGTCCCCGACGGTCGCACCACGCCCCCACTGCCCTTCGTGTCCTCAGTTGGGGTCCACCATCCCACACACCTGGTAGTTTTCTAGTACTCTCTCATGGTGGGCACTTGGCCAACGGACCTTGTCCTCGGACTGGTAATCGTATATGCCCGAGCGCGATGCTCAATCATCCCTCATCCTGGGTGAAGGCGTGGCGAGCTCGAAGCTTCCTGGTTGGTGCCGGAGGTGGTTTATGCAACTAACCGCGCCGGGCAGAGGCCCTCGTCAATACCCGTATGTACCGGGCCCTGCAACGATGATGCCAAGAGCCTACCAGGGGCCCAACTGACCTCTCTTACGCTGGCACTACCAAAATCGGTTACCACAAAACCACAATTTACAACTATTTAGTTGCTAATTAATTTTGCAAAAATTAATTTTTTTGCTCTTCAATGTTTTGTGTAATTAATGGTGAGCTAGCAGATCGTCACGAATGGTCAGCCGGGCGGACGGCGACGCCGGCGATCTGGCGCGCTCACTGGTTACCCTTACCCGTGACGTCACGCGGCCAGCAAGTCGACCTGCTGGCTGCGGGCGCGCCCGGCAGTTAACAATTAATTATTCAGATGTTTGAAGAGCAATTAATTTAATTTTTACATAATTAATTAGCAATTAAATCGCTCTATAAGATGGCATATTTGGTTTTGTGGTAACTAATTGTGGTACATCCAGTGTAATTTTCCGCTAGCTCACCATTAATTACGCAAGCATTTGGAGAGCAATTAATTTAATTTTTGGGTAATTCATTAGTAATTAAATCGCTATACAAGATGGCATATTTAGTTTTGTGGTAACTAATTGTGGTACATCCAGCGAAATCTTCCGCTAGCTCCCCATTAATTACGCAAACATTTGAAGAGCAAAAATATTAATTTTTGCGTAATTAATTAGCAATTAAATAGTTCTAAAAGGTGGCATATGTGATTTTGTGGTAACCGATTTTGGTAGTGCCAGCGTAAGAGCGGTGCCCACCTGCGTGGGCGTGGAGCCCCAACACGGCTTCTCACTGCGCTCTCCTTGGCCGTCGATGTGGGAATACAGGCACCCCGGCACGGCGCGGAGGGAGGTTCCGGTTCCCCAGCAGGACTTGCCCACGTGCGACCGCTGCACAAGCGGCGCCAATCCCACCCGCTCCCGCCGCCCCCCTCTGCCTTCGCGCTGCCGCTGCCTCTCGTCTAGGCAACTTACCCTTCACTGCTGTTCAGCAGGTTGCGTTCGGATGCAAGGTGATTTCGTGTACCTGCCTATCATAGTGAAATGTTACAAGTGTTTTTACGTTTTACAAAATTTTGCAACAAGTATTCATCAGAAGTTCGTCCACCATACTTCTCTTGAACTGTGCAACAATTATTCTAATATATATATATATATATATATATATATATATATATATATATATATATAGCATATTGCATATATATATATATATATATATATATATATATATATATATTCTGAAGAGTGAGATACTGATAATTCGAGCATTTATCGCTCACCAAATCTTCGTTGCTTCCTACTCACCACAACTCGATTTTGTTATGCGAATTTTGAAGAAGAGCACTATGAGAGCTAAAGAATTAGCACGTATATCAACAGTGCGACGCATATTAGCAAATGTCTCGATATGTTGGGAGCCCTACAGAATTTTGCAGCAAGAAAATCTAGAAAAGACCCACTGCGGAGCATCAACATTTACTTTTAGATGTACTAAAAGTAAATTAGAATGGGTGTCACTAGAACAAAGACAGATAAAGTCGCGAGTCTATACTCCCAACAAAGCGTACACAGGCTATTCAGTTTGGAATGAAATTCTTCAAGAATTACTAAAATCTGCATATTTCGTTACAGCGGACCATATACATTAAATCCAGAGAAGGATACAAAAAACGGGACGCAGGATTCATTCTCGAACCGAATTGTAAGAGAATGGAGCAGTTTGCCTGCAAAAATCTTTGAGCCTTTTCCGCCACGTTTGAGTTAATTTAAAAAAAAATTCCAGCTGTTTGTATTGCAGTAATATACACTACTGATATTTTTCATATTGTTAAATGACTGGTCTTTCCGAAAGAGTAAAGTATTGTATTATTATTATTATTATTATTATTATTGTTATTATAAATATTATTATTATTCAATGATTCTTGACCCGTTGTAATTATATATGTGATGAGACGTTAGAGTTTTTACAGTTTATTTATCCAAATTGTATTTTTATTTATTTATTTATTTGTTTATTTAATTTTTAGGTGTGTATAAGTATGTTGAACATTTAAATAGACAATTTCGTATTTCATGTTTCATAAGTTGGCATCACTATTGTAACCTAACACAGGCTAACAGAGGCGGATGCACAACACGTGCAAAATGCCTATCACGGTTGAATCCTATATAATTTATACGAGATGGAACTACATAGACAATAGGGACATTTAGAATGCACGACTTACAGTATGCATAACCTTACAGGTAACAAGCAAATAAACTCTATTATTAATAACGAAATAATTATAGCTCTAATGAAATGGTGCACTGTATATATTTCTGTAAATAAATTTTATCTGCTCTGTAGCCCTGATGAAGGCCAAATATATGGCCGAAACGTCGGTAATGTAAAGTGTCTTTTTTCTTTCCTGTGACCCAAACTCGAGAACCATTAGGCATATTATTATTATTATTATTATTATTATTATTATTATTATTATTATTATTATTATTATTATTATTATTATTATTATTATTATTACTGTTGTACAGTGTTGTATTGGAAATGGGAAAGTATATGTAAGAGAGACTACAGTTGTATAGTGCAATGAGATGAGGTGAGGGGTGAAGGTGCACAGTAAAATTGTACCCTCTTTGTAAAGTTCTTACGGTTGGTCCATGTGGGCTTTATGAATGTAAAGCTAACATATTCTGCCACTTTCTTACACCATTTAATGTCAGAATTAATAATAAATCTAATGTATCTATAACCCCTTTTGTCTGCAGCAGCGAAAGTAGGTCTTCCAACGCGACTCTGCGAAAAGTTCCCTCATTGAAAGCAAACGCCCTCTCCCCCTCCATCCTGAGAATTCATTGCCCATTGATACACTGATTGTAAGAATGTAATTTACGTTTCGTGCTGCGGGTTCTGCCCGTTGCTCCGACAATAGAGCGTGGATCCTTTGCGAGAAGGCCGTGTTTCGTCGTGTTCCTCGGCAGCGGTCCATGCAGAATTGAAAACGAGGCCCGCGGATGTTTAGAAGGCCCGTTATATTCGAACGCGCAATACCTAATATACTATATTTGAGAGACGGCGCGCTAAGTATTTAGTCGCAAAATATTCGTCGGTTTCTTTGGCGGGGGGGGGTGGGTGGGGTGAAAACGAGGTCGGGGTTGTTTTTCCTCGGCGTCCGCCGCGGAGGGCCACAGCCCCTCATGAAGAGGTGTGGGAAACTCATGGGCTCATGCAGACGTTAACGAGGAATTTGAAGCTTCCCCGCCCCCGCCCCCGCCCCTGCCGCTCGTTGCGGCTGAATGAGGCGGCGCGCTCGGAGGGGAAGGCGCGGTTGCGGAAGGGGAGGGGACAAGGAGAAGGACGGGTGGGGGAAAGGGGAGGGGGCGGGGTACGAAGAGGTCAAAAAGAGTACAGGGACAGGATAAGGAGACGAAACGGTTAGGGGAAGGCGCGGGTGCGGGATGGGAGAGGACAAGGAGAAGGGCGGAAGGAAAGGGGGAGGGGGCGGGGTACGAAGAGGTTAGAGAGAGTACAGGGAGGGGACGAGGAGAGGAACCGGGTGGGGGTTCAGGGTGCGGGCGAGGAGAGGACAATGAGAAGAACGGGAGGGAAAGGGGAGGGGCAGGGTATGAAGAGATCAGAGAGAGAGAGTAGAGGGAGGGGCTGAGGAGAGGAACCAGAGTGGGGAGAAATTCAGGGTGCCGGATGGGAGAGGACAAGGAGAAGCACGGGTGGAGTAAAGGGGAGAGGGCGGGGTACGAAGAGGTCAGAGAGTGTGGAGGGAAGGGACTAGGAGAGGAACCGGGTAGGGGAGGGGTTCAGGGAGCGGGAGGGGAGGGGACAAGAAGAAGGAGGAGAGGGAAAGTGGAGGGGGTGTAGTACGACGAGGGCATGAGAGGAATCGGGGATGGGAGGGGTTCAGGGTGAGGGAGGGGAGACAGCTGCTGCAGGCGGAGAGTCGGACGTAGGTGGAGCAGGGAGAGGCAAGGGTTGAGGAGGGGCGGGGAGGGGAAGGCTTTTCTGAGAGGGGAACCGCAGCAGGCAGCGCCGGGCCGCCGCCATTAAAGAGGAAATGGATGACAACCGGGCTCTTTGAAAATATGCTCGGACTTTTCACTTCGGAGGCGGAGGCGGTGGGGACGCAGTAATGTGGACAGATAACACGCGGAGCGCGGCGAGCGCCGGGTGCAGGGGCGGGGGCGAAGGCGCGAGCGATCCTGCGCTCGGAGGGCGGAAGGGGAGAGGCAGGGCACTGTGGTGCGGCAGTGCGCGACGCACCCCCCCCCCCCAAGGACTGCTAGGCAGTTAATGCTCTACGTCTTCTTTTTTTCGTAGTTTAACATAAAAGAATCCAAACCCACTTAGAGAAGAAACCTACTGATTGACATCAATTACATTTTACACACACTGGAATTGTTGTTTTCATAATTATTACTAAAATCTTACATTGTTATCTGACGAAAAATGCTGCTGAACGGATTATCTCACTATTGTTGACAAACTTCATTATTTTTATTGTACAATTTGTACATCACTAATTTTTTATTGAGTGTAGACAAGTTGAAATTTTATTTTTGTTTTGTGTGTCGCGTTTTTGTGGTGTTACGTTTCGTTCCATAGCTGGCATTAACTAGAATTCCTCTAGTTAGATATCTTGTTCCCTTAGTACTGTGGTTATTTGCCACCCTTTCAACCAACTTAATCTTGTCAATTTATGTACATTTGTATGTAATTAATATGAATACTCGGTATCTGTATTCTATTATTTTGACGATAACATGTGTTGATATGTTGCGAAATAAGTTTTTGTATTCAGGGCTATCTCTCAAAATGTATCACAATAATAGAAAGTACATCCACAATCATTGAAAACATAGTGTTATTTTTGGATCTGCCTACTCAATATTTCAGGTGTGACTTTCTTAATATTTAATCAACAACCGCTGTACTGGTTTCTTACACGGTAACGTGTGTTATTTGTTCTGGATTATTATTTTCAAAATTCTGTGACAATTCGCAACATCCTTTGAACCAAACTATATGAAATATAATATAATATATGAATTATAATATAATATACAACCATATGAAAGTATTAAATATGTTAGAACATTCTGGGGACAGTGGTAAACCTTCCGTTGTTAGAATATATCACGATCGGAGGGACATCCCAAACCCGACATTTCTACGGCACCCGAAAAGTCAGGACAGTAAGCTTATGAACTTTACTCACAAACCTGTACGGTATTTTTTAATAGTGTATAGAGGCAAATTTATTCATATCATTAAAGAGCTCAAAATAATTTTGTAATAATATCAGAATAAATGTTAAATTCTCATTATGGAAAGAAAAGTATAGGCTGATAGTTTATTTTAGTGGCCATCAGTTCAATAACAGGTTTAAACCAGCAGAACCAGGAATCACAAATCTGTACAGAGTTGCACGTCCACATGTAAAAAGTTAACTATTATTAGTCGAATCCCATGAACAAATAAAAGTAAAATTTACAATAGTTACGACTGAATATTGGGAGAACCAATGAGGATAGCAGGGTAAACTAAAATAAATTAAATTAATCATAATAGTGATAAATGCCACATTAGTAGAGCAACGAAGATAGGTAGTTAGTTAAATACAAGTATTTCACAAATTAAATATAAAAATAATAGGAGGGTATTTCTCAATACATTGTAGTAAATAGTTTGTGTGCGTATAGTAGTAAATTCTGTTTTTAACAGAAATTGACAAGTTCTTACAAGAAACAGAATTCCGCATATTTCTTTCACGAGATATACCCGCTTGGATGTTGTTCCAATAGTTAATTTTGTTTTCTCCCACCAACAAACCCTCGTGCACTTTGTGCTGATCGATGCCCGAACCGTGAGGCGATATTCAAACGCAATCACTGGCAGATCGCTTTGAAATCAACGAATACAGACACACAGTTATCGGTTTCATTTGTACTGCTCTTGATTTAAAACGCGACAGTCGTCGGCAACTTGAATGCAGCCATTTTGCGGCATTGTTCTCCCAGTGAATGGCGGTTGGTTGGATCTCGCAGGCCGACCGGTTGGCCGAGAGAGATGACACACACAAAAGTGGACATATGTCATTCATCGTCCCCTTAAAAGCCAATTAAAGGCCCTCTTGGTCTCTCCGCCTCAGGGCCGCAGCGCTTGTTCATTTCTCAATTCAAAATGTCTGCATATGAATGAGTTAATAGCTATATGGGATATGTCCTGTTAGTAAAGAACAGGTCGTTGTCTTTGAATTGATTTAGAAATATAAAAAAATATTTATCGAGGAAAAAGAATTAACTACATTCGTTCTATAAAATGTTGGGGTCGTTTAATGAAGAAAACTATACATTGTAATATAATATTGAAATGTAAAAGCATCATTTTGAATTACTGTAGTAAAGCGACGTAAACAAAACAATTGTGTACGAAAAGGAATTACATAGCTTACAGTGTTGCCAGAAAAGGTACTGACTGACTTTACAGGATTGACATTTTTTACATTCCAATTATTCATTATCCTTACGTTAACGCATATAAAATTATTGTTAAATATTATTATCAATAGATATGAACATTTTAATATTCTTCAATATGAAAATGCATATTGTAATGCGCATGCCGATGAAAAAGTTTTTAATTTATGCCACTCGAGGGATGTAGAACGAAAATACGGGGGGGAGTAGTTTTAAGGGCAAGGAGGCCTTCTCTCAGGCTCTTTTCAAATCATTGTTATTTTACTCCACAGCATAAGTCTGATACTTTTTATGTTTTAAAAATTTCCAAACATTTCATCAAGATCAGTTTTGTAGCAGAGACCAGTGTGTAGCTAGGGCTTTGCAGATCACGATGACCTACTGTTGGGTTGAGCCCCGACATCAGCTATGTAGCTGACTCGAGATCTAATGTTATATGTAAGGAGAAGTGAAAATCAATATAATATAACTCTAAAAAACAGATAATAAAAACGATAATTTAATATTTGTCACATGTTAAGAAAAACAGAGTACAGTCGACTCCGGTTATAGTGACATTTTAGGGACTACATTTTTGGTTCTTTAACACAGGTTCACTATATTCGAATATGTCAAAATTAAATACAAATTTTCCATAAGGATTGATGTTATTAATATAGAGATACAGCAAATTACATTAACAGAACTGATTAAAAATTTCAATATTTTTATTTGTCCTAAAAAAATCAAATATTTTCAATTGTATGATTCGCACTTTTTCCCACGGAATATCAAGTAGCGTCAAGATTAAAACTGAAGCTAGCAATCACGCATCCCCGCCGCCAGTTGTAGCCCACGTAGACACGACGTGTTTCCGCAGTGTAACTGAGTAATGACGTATTTTATGATATGAAATGAATGATTTTATGAAAAATGATCTTTACCATTGTAATAGCCATTAAATTTCGGGTTAGGACGCTAGTTTTCAGAAGAATCGCGGTCCGGTCGAAATTTGAAAAATTCAACAGGGGGGGTGTCGATTAAATTTCGGGATTTTCACCCGAAAACAGGATTGGATTTAAATGCTCATATCTGGTAAACTGTTGCGAATTTTTCAATTCCGTAGGCACAGCCTTATTCAGAAGATTACCACAATTTGCCCCATTTGGACGAAAACTACGGCTTCCAGACGCTTTTCCTCATTTGGTATATTTTCAACATTTCTAAAGTACAGTCATTTTTGACTGGCTGTATCTCCTAAACAATTCGTTGTATGACGCTGAAATCTGCACGGCAGATGGCGAGTACTCTTCTCTTGGTTTTCCTATTGATGACTGGTATTTTGAACACGGGAAACGTACAAAGAACGGCGACAATATACATTACATTTGGGTCTAAAATGGCGTATTTTATGAACGATTTCGCGAATTTCGGGGAAACGAAGCCTCAGATAGAAAAATGATCTTTACCATTGTAATCGCCATTAAATTTCGAATTAGGACGCTAGTTTTCAGAAGACTCGTGGTCCGGTCGAAATTTAAAAAACTCAACAGGGGGGGGGTCGATTAAATTTAGCGATTTTCACCCGAAAAACGGATTGGCTCTAAATGCTCATATCTCCTAAACTATTGCGATTTTTTCAATTCCGTAGGCACAGCCTTATTTAGAAGATTATGAACTTTCAGTGAAATGGTCATGTGCCTCATTCGGACGAATCATATGGCTTCCAGACGGGTTTTCTAGTGTAGTTTCGACATTTCTAAAATACAGTCAGCTTAGACTGGCTGTATCTCTTAAACTATTCGCTCTAAGACGCTGAAATCTGCACGACAAAAGAAGAGTACTCTTCTCTTTGTTTTTCTGTTTTATAAAATTATTTTATAAAAGGTCGTCAGTAATACGCGCATTCAGCGCTCTAGCTACCTTCGCCTCAGGGGAGACTTCTTTGATTATGACTTTAGTCGACGATCTTTTTTTTGGCTTTCTGGTGTTGGAATTTGTGGCAACATTTTTTAGTGTATTGGATTTTTCTCTAGTAATGAAAATTCGGCACAATTCGAATAAAAGTTTTGTATAGTAGTCATTTTAACATGCAAATAATCACGCAGTACTGCAGCTGCTCTAGTCTTCGAGTCTGATAACCAGAAATAACAATTCCACTCAATCTGACCGATTCATGGCGACCACGTTTGTACTACAATGGCGCTGACCGAGAAGTTCTAGGATGTTAGTCCGCAAAAGGGCGGGTTTTCGTGACTAGCTGGATATCTAGGTCGAATTGAATCCCCGTCTGCAGTAAAATTCAAGGTGAGCTCTCATCAGTAGTTTTCCGTGGTTTCTCGGATCAACACCTGGTGAAAGTCGGAACAGTAACCTAACACACGAACTGGAGTGCGCGCATTATCTCCTTTTACTTAGTTTTCGTATTTATTTATTTATTTATTTATTTATTTATTTATTTATTTATTTATTTATTTATTTATTTATTTATTTATTTATTTATTTATTTATTTATTTATTTATTTATTTATTTATTTATTTATTTTATTTATTTATCTATTTATTTATCTATTTGTTTATTCATTTATTTAACGCCATAACAAGTTGAATACTTTGTTATGTTCTGCGGGGAGGAGAGAATTCTGTCAAAGTCTTCATAATTATGTGATCTCTACACTAAGCCATATACTAGTTGAATTTTGAAAATAGAAGTATTGGTTTTTTTTTGCAAGGATGTTAACAAAATATTCGCTTCGATGTAATACAATATACAATATTGTAATACAATATTTCAAGAGTAAATCAGCTATAAAATTGGACTCTTATCTCTTATATCCTTCGTGAAGGAATAATACTTCCTGCCACGACAACATAGAGAACGATAATTTGAATAACCATATTTCCCACTGAATTCTAGAAGATGTGCACAGATTATGAAGTTACATCTATATCCAGAGGGAAAACAAGGGGCCATCTCAGCATTTTCTCAAAGCATCAGGGAAACTGAACAAAAAACCTGATCGAGATGGGGTCATTGACCCAGAAGCTGCGGTACAATAGTTGTTACAGGTTGTTTAAAATTATACAGTCCAAATAGTAAATAATACATTAAATATCACTTTTAAAATTTGTGTTACTTTCCTTTTCATGGTCGATAAATTCTCTAATTGCATAGAAACAGTTATGCAACGGAAACGATTTTATTCGGGATTTAAACTTTTTTTACCGAATTTAATCGTTCAATGTCATCTGGCAAAGTGTTGTAAAATAATGTACACGTATCGTATGTGAATGTTGTGTAGTAAACTGTTGATAATGTTACCTGATGAATATGATTAGTACGTCGAGTGTTATAGACATGGGCGTTTGCTGAAAATATTTCGCGAGATGTGCAGCGAGCTTAGAGCTGCTCTCGTCTCGCGCGGTGCTCCTCCGCCAGAGATACCTGGAGGAGGAAATCCCCCAAAGTGGGCGTGAAGGTCATGCCGGATCTGATGTTAAGCAGGGAAGTAACTTCGCCAACTTCCCGTTTATAAAATGCGCTGCTCTAACGAGACAGAATAGCAGTCCATAGCAGTTGACGTACTGGGAGACATAAAAAAATTGAATAGCTTCTAGTTATTGCAAAGTGAACCAGTGGTGCTGAAATAGCACGTGCTTTCTCGCCCTATTTTGAGGGACAATTACGCGAAAAGCGCTGAAATGTCCGAAATATTGTACATGACCTTATTTTAAAATCTATATTCAAGGAGCAAATTTCATTAAGGGAAAAATCTCTTGTTTTTATATATTTTACTTGTAGGATGACTCCGAAAAAAATTGAATATTAGTCATTTTTGAACCATCAGGGTTTTCAACGAACTTGGAACCTCATCTTAAACGTCCTTTACACTATTCGAAAATAAAATTTAATCAAAAGCAATTGATTCATTTTTTGAAAATTTTGGAAATGTACCAGGGCTTCATGTAAAGTACCCCCGAAAATTAAAATATCACTTTCAAATTCAAGGGCGAAATCAGCCTGATCGATAGGGGAATATCAATTTTGCAGAAAATCGGCTGAACAGTTAAGCTGCTAGCGTTGTTCACAGACGGTCATGTGAACAGACAGACGTACAGACGTTTTGCCGTTATTCGATTTTTCGGCATCAAGGACTCGCAAAACATGGATTCTGGCTACACGACGTAATAGATAAGTTTTTCTCTAAATTTAGCAACTGGATTTATCAACAATTTTTTTACGTTAACACAACTCTGTAATAAAAATGTTTTCCGAAAATCCGCCGCTTTTTCGCGCAGCATTACATAACTTTCTCTCTGCTGCGTAGCGACAAAGTAAAAATAGCTCACAGTACTAGTAGGCTCTTGGCGCCATTCACCAGCAAACCGCGATGCATAAGACTGGCTGTCACTGCAGCGCCTCTGACCGGGAGGTCCTAGGTTCGAGTCCTGACGGCGGCAGGATTTTCGACACTAGCCTTTCAGCTAGGTCGAATTCAGTCGCTGTCTGGAGGAGAATTCCAGCGGCCGGCTGCTCTGATCGGTAGTTTTTCGTGGTTTCTCCGATCAACACCAGGCGAATGCCTGAGCAGTACCCTACCAAACGTGCCACGGACCGCGCGCGATCTGTCCTTCCTCTTCCTTGCCCTATCCTCTCCCCTTACACACACACACTAACATGCACTACACTACCACATATTCCGGGAGACCGGTCGGGAGCTTAGAGCTAGTTCCGGCTGGGGCAGTGCCCCGCTGGTGGGAGAGTCCTGGTTAGGGGGAAACCCCACTAGCCGACGGTAGGTCGGTGCCGGATCTCGCCATCCAGCGGGGGAAGATCACCGCCATCTCCCGAGAAAAAACATGCTCTACACTAACGGGACTAACGACCAAAGCAGTTGACGCGCCCGGAAACACGAAAAATCAATCAATCAATCAATCAATCCATGTACAGTGGGCGAATGAAAATCGTGCTATTTAAATTAGGATCACCTTCCTAATATTTTGTAGACCTTACAAGAAGACAAAATTGATATCTTTATTATTAATTTTTGTTTCATTTGCGAAATCCCCAAACCACCACATAGGTGGTTGAGGGGCAATTTTAAATCTTTGGTGAGTAGTGTTGTGTTAAACTATTTTTTTTAATTTACGCACGCACATCAGGACAAAGCCTGAATTACAGTACGTATTACAAATAGAAAGTAACAAAAATAATTACAAAACCCCAGAGAGAAATAAGGTCAATGGAGGAAATTTGAACAAAAATTTGGGGGAACCCTACTAGCCGACGGTAGGTCGGTGCCGGATCTCGCCATCCAGCGAGGGAAAATCACCGCCATCTCCGGAGAAAAAACATCCACTACACTAAATAGAGTAATGACCGAAGCAGTTGACGCGCCCGGAAACACGAACAAATCAATCAATCAAGGCTGGCTGTGCGTCGCAGCGTGCTCCTTCCGCTCGGCGCCGCCTGCTCTGGTGAGGCGAGGGCGCGGGCTCGACTCCGGGCGGGCTGCGTGCGGCAGCGCGCGGGGCGATGACAATGCGGGGGCGGGGCGGGGTGGGGGTGGGGTCCCGTGGGTGCCTCGCTGGCGCGGTGGCACCGACGGCGGCCGCAGGCACCCCACGCCTGCTGAATAATTAGTGGCCGAGTTTTGCAAGTGGCGGGGGCGGGGGCGGTTAATAATTCAGGGATGTGACCGTTGGGGCCGCGCGCGGCGCTGAGTGACGGGGGGGGCGGAGGGGGTGGACGTGTGGGAGGCGGAGATGGTAGCGCTGTGGTGCATATTGTGCAACCGCAGGGACGCGATTGGGGGTGCGATTGGGGGCGAGGAAAGTCCACGGCGTCTAATCGCCCCTGGAGCTGCGAGGCCAAGAATGGCACCTCTGGGGCTTGCGCAGTTGTCATTTTATATCGATTTTCTCTGGGGCTGCGATTCGTACAATGTACATTCTAAAAGTCATGAAATTTTTTTGCAGGGTAAGGTGGGACAGGAATCATATTTTAAAATACAGGTGTTCCCTAATTATTGTGAAAATTGTAATATACGTACACTCGTATTATTACTTCACAGTTTGAAGCGAGCAGCTTGCCGTACAAAAGTTCTATTTCTAGAAAATTCGCTTTCTTGGCTGCTTTCAAACGGTTGTACTTCGCGTTGGATGAGAACAGGGGGGGGCGGCAGCGATGTGCGTCACAGTGAAGACACAATTTTCCAAGACTATGATGGCTCGAGCAATGTAGAATCAACCCAGACACACACACACACACACACACACACTCGCAACCAAAGGAATTTCCTCCTTTGAGTAAGGCAGAATCGCCCCCCCCCCCCAACCCCCACGCTCACAACCCCACAGCGCGTTTTGCTGAGCAGCGCAGAGCAATCGAATTGATGAAGGAAACAGTTTGCTCGAAGCGAACATGCATATCGTGGGGACTCTGATCATTCGAAGCCTCTCAAGGTGTGTTTTGTCTTGAATATCATTAAGACACATTCCGTTTATAATTGGAAGAAAATGACACTCTGAAGCTTAATACATAGATTTTGAAGATCTTATAATATTGTTTGAGATAAAATGAGAAACACACTTCACAGTTGATCGCCGCAATCATTAGAAGAGTGATGGATGATGAAATCACCCGCTCAGTCTCCCGCTCTCCGCCACCGTCACCACCATTCCCGCCTCCATCCTTGCCACTCCCCGCAGACCCTCCACCACCACCTCCGCCATTACCCCCACCACCACCCCCGCCACTGCCCCCGCCACCACCACCGCCACCCCCCACGCCACTCCCACCCCATCATCATCCCCACCACAAACCTGCCACCATCCCCGCCACCATTCCAACCACCATCCCCACCACCATCGCCGCCACCATCCCCGCCACCATCCCCGCCACCATCACCACCCCCACCACCACCTCCACCACCACCCCGGCCACCATCCCCGCCACCATCCCCGCCACCATCCCCACCACCACCTCCACCACCATCCCGGCCACCATCCCCGCCACCCGCGCTGCCGATGCTTCCCCGGCGCCGCCTCCACGGCCGTCCTCACGCACGCCGCCCACGCTTCCGGTGGTGGGCGTGTGAACTGCGGCCGCTTCGCTGGTCAGTTGTGGCAAGCAGCGAAGCGAGTGCAGCCACAGCCACGAAGCGCCGTCCGCAAAGAGAAAGGAGAAGCAGCCTGCCTCCCACGGGGTTGCTGCAGAGCGAGGCACACGACGCAGGAACATGAAATTTGCAAAATAAATTCTTGTAAATTGCGAGCATACCGGACAATTAAAAATTGACTGCAATTACTCTACTTCTGCATATCATTAAGGTTTGAACATACACCTTTTTTCGATTGCACTGCATTTTGGAGACTATGGAATACCTCAAATTACTAGATCATATACTTAAGTCGGAAAGTAATAGAGTAATCTCGTTAACTCTTTCTCTAAAGTTAATTCATTCTTTTAAAATCATGATATTAAGTCAAAATTTGATATATATTTTTTCAAGAGATATAACCGCAACCGAGTTTGTAGAATGTGAAACCACTCTTGCCTCGCGTTTCAAAAGTTTTTTTATCCAGCGAAAAAAATGGACCTATTTTTCTAGAATAAATGATAACAACACGACTGAGGCGCACTCGAAAATTACTCATCTATTCGGTAAGTTGTATATGATATTACATCTCTTATCTTTATCTTCTATTAAGAAAAAGTCTTTTATCTTATCGTCATAGTTGTAGAAAGGCGCCAAACAAATTTTGATCGTTTGCAGTTTTCGAAAATTAAGGATTCAAGGAAAGTTATATCCGCGCCATTTTATTTAAGCATTCTTTCATATACCCAAGGAACAAATTTAATTTAAAACTTTGAAGGATTTTTTAAAATCGAAAAGGATGTAGAAGTTTTATGTGAAAAAAAACCTCCCAAAAATGAAAATATATTTTTCAAACTTGCAGAGCCTTGAGTACGGCCAGATCAATTGGGAAAATCAATTTTGTAGCCAATTGCCTGAATGATTTAGGCGGTATCATTGACCACATGCTTCTGGTTTATTTAACATATATTTGACTGTCAGATGTATTTTAATTAAATTTCGTTTACCCATTTTTTAATGACTGACAAAAAAATTAAATTTTCTTTCTTTTTGGAATGATAGATTACAATAATATTTGTAGTTTGTTTTGAAAGTCTGTTAATTCTGTAAATTCACGTTTTTATTCACTTTTTTCTCGACGTTTTAAGACTAGATTTAGTATCATTATCTGGAACTGTATGTTTTATACACAGATAGCCATATTTACGAGTAATTGCAAAATATTCATAGATTACACTTCTTTCTTAAAACACATTTTCTCGTATTATTTCTGACTTAAGCGATTTCCAAAAATTCAGAGTTCAACGAAAATTACACCTGCACTATTTTTTAAGCGTCCTTTGTTCTTTTCAAGGAAAGAATTAAAGAAGATCTTTCGAGTCTTTTTTTTTTCTTGCTAGTGCTTTTATCCAGCCGACAGTCGGTTAACCTTTACGTCTCAGGAGGTCGTATATTTGACCTTACATAAGGCACGAACACACTTGCGGGCTCCTTTGATCTAGGGTCAACTGAACGCGAGACCCTCCGCGATAACACATACGACTTGTATGCGTTGTCTACCATTCGTACATCAGAAAAAAAATATTGATGAATTGGCATTACTTCAAACCAGTAAGCGAAGACTTCTCCTCTTTTTTCAAAAAATTGTACATGTTCTTATTTAGAGCTTTATTATTTTTTATAACATATTACTTAACAAGGTGGCTTACAAAATTGTCCAGCTTGCTTCATCTGTCATGTCATACATTTGCTTTTCTGGTACTTTAAGACAGCCTATTTTGGAACACAATTCCATGGAGTTTTACTTCTTATTTGCCATTATTAAACTTTTAATTAATTATTTTTATTTATTTAATGTCACAGGACAGTTAAAACCTCTGTCACCAACTATTAAAAGAAGTGTAATATGGGCGCGGTTTTTTTTAGATTTATGTCTGCTCGTACTCATATAAATATTAATTTGAATTTTGGGTTAGAGGTTGTTAAGTCTAAAGATATTAGGTCTACTGACAGAAAGTCTAATTTTTAAAGTCTAAAGTCAGAAGATCTATGAAACCACATCTAATGAACATTTGGCCAGTTTTAAAAATTTCTAATAATATTTATTGTAATTGTCAAAAATATCTAATAAACTTCGGTCTATCAGACAGGAATGTCTAATCTAATAACTGCTGTAACAGAAATACGTAAACAAAATGTGGTTCACATATCATTATGTCGCGTGGACCTTATGTCGCATAAGACCTGGTTCGCAATATGCGTTCTGTTCCCCCCTTTTGTCCGTGGACTTCACGACCTGAAACCGAATTTTGAATACAGGAAGCAACGAGCGTATTTTGCAAAAATCGATACAAAAATATTCACTCCAATACAACAGAAACTTTTCACAAAAGTAAACGAACTTCAGATTTTGGGTATTACTCTTATCATTTCCTTCGTGACGGTACCGATTTACAATCGTGAGGTCATGGACAACGATTGTTTCAAAAACTACATTCCCCACTGATACAAAGATAAAGTGCTAAGATAGATAAACTACATTTATTTTCAGAAGCTCTCTCAACATTTTCTGAAAGAATCGGGGAAACCGGACAAAATATTGACTAATTAAGCTTAAAAATAAAGAATTTTACCTGAGCTTCTAGGTCAACAACTCCCATTCTGATCACATTTTTTGTCGAATTTCCCTGATCCTCTGAGACAATGCTGAGATAGCCCCTTGTTTTGCTTAAGAACATAAATGTAGTTACACTCTTTATACCCGTTTTCTTGACCTCAATGAGGAACGCAGCTATTCAAAAAATCGTTCTGCATTTTCTCACGACAGTAAGTCGATTTATTCATGTAGAGCACTATGTTATGAATGTATTAGGGATTATAGTCCAAATCTGTAGTTTTTTGGCTTTTCAAATATTTTTTATTATATGGGTCTGAATATTTTCGTATTAGTTCTTGCCACAAAACGCTAGTTGCTACCTCTATTCTTAATTCAACTAATATGTATTTGATTTGATTGAAAGACGTCTAAGAGCTGAAGGAACCGTGCATAGATTGCACTTCTACTCATAGTATGTCACACATTTTTTAAACATCTTTTGGTGTTAAATAATGCCATTGAACACACAGTTTTAGACGACTGTCTGACTGATACCGTGTATTGGTACAGTTGCCATGGGTGAGGTACTTGCGTCCTTTTTCATGGCGGAATGATGAGCACTAGTCTAACGCAGGAGATTACGCTCTGAGAGAAGTCGCAGTACGAGGACAAAACGTTGGCAACTGTGTAGAACGCCGGGTCGCCCCAAAGCTAGAAATTCTTCGCACTCTATCGATATTACTTCCCGGCACCAACATCAAAACCCCTTTCCTTTAATGGAACCGTAGGAAGCGGTGTTCCAGTCGATTTGATTTAGAGACTTCTGTAAGTGATGAGTGGAATATTAAAATTTGCGACACAACTAATTTAATTTTACGTACACATTATAATAATATCGAAAAGTCTATGATGTTTAAATGCTAGTTTCGTGTCCCAGTTCTTTTTTAATAAAATTTTTGAGTTTTTATGATATCAAATGTATTTAATTATTTTTGTAGTTTAATTTCTGAACAATAACAAAATGAGAAATATGATTACTTTACAATCGTTAACGAAGCTTGTAAAATCACTCTTGTGTCCTTGGGAGGAAGGGTTAATTAAATGTACGTTCAAGAAGTTTAACTTTAATATTTAAACTATTTTTTTTATTTCTCCTTTATCAGCAAATCGATTATCTTTTAGAAAAATATATCCAATTTTTCCAAGTGTCTTTCCTTCTTTCAGAAATATACTTCACACACTGCAAAGCGAAATGTGATTTTGTACGGCAAAAAAATTAATAAGTAAAGCTCTCCTCACGTACAGTAAAACGCTAAAATCTTTCTTCACCTCTTTTCCGAGATACATTCTTCATGTGTGGTTGTAGGTCTCCCGGTTTAAGGCTTCAAAATTTCGAAATAAAAAGGGGATATCCGGTTTAGCCGCGAGAATATAAATGACTGTAAACCCCGCGATGTAATCGGGATTTCCGCGCGGAGAGCAAACGCCCCTGAGTCTTGCGCCGCGACTCGCAATGTGTCTAGCTCGGGCGTTTTAAATTCCCTTTGTAATCCTGCGCAGGTGACCGACCCTACGCAGCCCGGGCTGCTCTGTTTTCATCTCGAAGCCAAACATCCGCTCAGTCGCTGGCGCAAGAAAAAAGAAACACGGAAATTTCCCCGCTAAGCCGCGTTTACTCTACTGCACGCCCACGTGGTTTTTAAACTTCAGTGAGGCAAAGTGGACGTAATTTCGCAGGAAGAAAGTGCAACACGATTTGTTTTCAGAAACTAAGAGCTTGGTTTCGTCATGAATGCCGTTGGTTTGTGATGAAAAATAGACTGTTTTATGATTATTCCATAAGCAAAAAATAAAGAGAGATGTTTCCTGGGATCCGGAAAGCAAATTCGTGTATGGTTCTTGGGACGCGAGCTTAAAATATTTAATTTATAAAAGTTAAACTTGCTTAAATTAAAAACGTATATTTGCTTCTGTGGCGAAGATTAGTAAAGAATTCCACGAATCTAACGCAAAAATTAATGCGGGAATGCTCATTTTAATCAAAAGCGCAGGTTAATTAATATTATACTTATGTGATGTTGCTTACACTTTAAATGTTAAATGAAAAGTGTTGGAAGATAATACTTAAGAACACGGAAAACTGAAAACATCAGAACGAAAAATATATATGTGGCTTTATAACTTCCTATCGAAATGGATTATCTTGTATTAATTGAATTCTATTAATTTTGTCAGTTTTTTGGGGAATCATTATGCTTGAACGTAAAGATTTGATTTTTAAGCAATAAGGTATACGTTCATTAGCACAACCTTCATTGTCTATTTTCATGTTTGCTCATATTCATTCTTCGGCAAGATGTGTATACAGGAATACGTATAACACCCCTCAGATACCAAACCAAATCCCGCTTAATCCTGTGAGATCAATTTCAAATTTAACTTCAGCGTTGATCATGAGATTCAGTTTGTCCTGTGGGACGGATGAACGTGTTCCTTTAATTTCGTGGTTTCTAATTTATAGAGGGCGGATTTTGATGACCTCAAACATCACCGAAAATGATCAATAAAATGATCTTAAAATGTTTTTAAAATGCCCTAAAACCAAAGAAAAAGGACGTAAATTTTCTTTTATCAAAACCATTTCAAATGAAAAACTGAAGCTATTGGACACGTTTCTGATGTAATCGAGGCTTCGTCCATTCGATCGAGTGCATCAGCTTGCAAACTTTTGGTTTGGACTGTTCTTTACCAGGAAATCTCTGTCTTTAGTTATCCCGAAATCGGCCGAACCAGCAATGGCGCTAATATACGTCCCAAGAATTACATACTCATAATGGCTGTCAAAACAATTTCTGAGCGAACAAATCGAATAGACTACTGGGTAATTCTGTGAAGAACAGTTGTTGCAACTCGTAAACAATATTTGAAGAAAGTACCATTAAACATGACAATAAAATCGATGAAATCAGCAAAAAATGAGTTAAAAATGACGGGGAAGGTAAAAAATGATTAGTCGAAATCGACAAAAAATGCAAAGTAATAACCTATAAAAATGGCTCATTTCCTTTTGTCGTAACATAAAATGAATTTCTGTACTAGACGGCATTGTTCAAAAGTGAAAAGAAAGAAAATGACATTTCATTAAAATCCGTTCCCTACTCATTTAAAATATGGATATAATTTGTGAGCTTATAAGCCCTGAACAAGACTTAAGACTTATAGTAGCAAAGTCGTTCATCTTAAAAGTGTTGAATATCTCTTATAGATAATACGTTATTATTGCATCTCTTTTATTATGCAATACCTCCAGACTTTGAATATTCGTATTATTATTATTTTTGCATCTTATTTATTATTTCTTCTGTCTCTATTTTTGATATCTTATTGTAAGATCAGTTCGTTGATAGTTATTCCACTTTCAAATATTAAGTGAACCGACTGCTACATCAGTCTGAAACCAATTAGAATACGCAACAAATGAAAACGAAGTATTGAATCCAAAATAAATGATTCTATTTTATCTATATTTTATTATATTTTACATTTACATAATTATTTACGTTCCCATATTTTTACTTTTATTTAAGAACATTTCGAGAAGTTTAAACATCCGTTATATCGAAAGCATAAAATGATCGCAGAATAGCATACTTCCTCCTCGTTTGAGTTTGGGCATCCATAACACTTCAAGTGACATAAACTAACCGACCCGTACCCTATGCCCTTCCAACAGAGTGTTTCACGAAAGGACACAAAAGAAAGTCCACTTCGGAAAGTGTATTCAGCTGAACATGATGTTGCCGAGGAGATATTGAAAAGCTTTACGAGCGAATGTCGGTTCGCGCCGTAAATTTTACGTATTAGCGCCACGTCGCCCCCGGAACGCCCGGGCTGATAACGAATGACGCCCCCGCCCGGCCCCACCCCCTCCATGCACAGTGGGCGAATGAAAATCGTGCTGTTTAAATTAGGATCGCCTTCCTAATATTTTGTACACCTTACATTAAGACAAAATTGATATCTTGATTATTCAAAATCTCGAAATCTTCTTAAGAAATAATGTGTATATATATATATATATATATATATATATATATATATATATATATATATATATATATAAACAATATGTGCCTTATGATTCCATGCCAATTATTCCTTGGTAAAATCCCCAAACCACCACATAGATGATTGAGGGCCAATTTGAAATCTTGGGTTGGTAATGTTGTGTTAAACTAGTTTTTTTGCACACACAAATCAGGGCAAAGCCTGAATTACAACACGTATTACTAATAGAAAGTAACAAGAAAATACAAAACACCGGAGAGATATAAGGCCAATCAAGGAAATTTAATCAAAATCAAAAATAATGCAAAATTGACGTTTGAAATAGTGTTTCAAACCAAATTTTCATGCACAATTAATATGTTTCATTAAAACTAACACATCAAAGATGAACAGTAAATCAATAGATATCAATAACAATTTATTCTATCCCTATTTAATATTTCCAATATTGTATTCGTATATTTCTTGAATTCAGAAAAAGAATTACTGAAGTCTAATTCACAAATTTTACTTAACTCATTCCCTTTGAACAACATTCTCGAGAGTGGAGAATATTCATGTTATGAAGTATTAAGTTTATTGAAGTGTAGTAACTGACGAACCCTCAACTTTGATCTTCGAGCATTAAAGGGCACTTGTGACAGGAATTCACTGTCATCAGTTAGGCCATTTACTACTTCATACAATAACAATTGTTTAGCCACGACTCTTTTTTTTTAGCAAGAGTAGTTAAACTAAATTCATCCACTACAATTATATATAAAAATTCACGAGCACAGAGCTTAAACTTTTTATAGTATAAATATCTGGACACCCGCTTTTGAATTTTTTCAATATGATTACTAAGAAATTGTATTAGCCAGACCAAACAGGTGAAACGTATTCTAATTTCGCACGTACAAGACAATTGAAGAGGTGTAAGAAACTTGAAGTGTCATTAATATCTGTGGAATTCCGAATAATAAAGCCAAGATTTTTAATGCAGCATTTGTGATATGGATAATGTGTTGATGAAAAGTCAGATTATGATTAATTGTAACATTTTACAATATAGTCTCGTTACAGTGATTGACAATTCGTTGTATACATGGTTGTATACATGGTATGATGTATTTCTTGTATAAGTGATGTAACAACATTTTCAGTATTGAAATTCAAATAATTCTCTATGCTCCAACGACAGACATTAAAATTAACTTGTAATTTCTAAGAATATTTTCAATTCACGTAATTTTTAAATTAAAACGTAAACCTTTTGAATTTTTAAATTACACTGGATAAATCATTAATATAAATTAAAATTAAGAGAGGTCCAAGATTCGAACCTTGAGACATTCCAGAATCAGTATTATAAAGTATCATGGTGAAGAAACTTAACACATTGCTCCCAATTTTATTTAATTAATTTTAGCATTCAATATAAATTGTCTGGAAAATCCAAAGACAGATAATTTAGTGAAGAGAATATTGTGATTTATCTTATCAAACACTTTTGAAAAATTTGTGTAAATAGTACCAATCTGCACTCTGTGGTCTAAACTGTTAGAAGCAAACTGAACAAAATTTACCAGATTGGTGGTAGTGGATTCACCTATAATAAATCCACGCTGAAAATCAAATAACATTTGACATGATTAAAAATTTTGACATATATTATTTGTTCAAACACTTTAGCAGGGGAAGAATTTATGGATAATGGTTTATAGTTTTGAATTTTTGTAGTAGTACCACATTTATGAACTGGACATACACTAGTAAGTTTTCATATTGTATGAAATATTCCAGACTTCAAAATAAAATTGTATATTACATGTAAAGGATAGGATAGAGCTGTATAAATATCTTCAATACCCTAACAAACGGGCCACGGACCGCGTACGATCTTTCCTTCCTCTTTCTTGTCCTTTCGTCTTACACACACACTAGCATCCACTACACTACCACACATTCCGGGAGACAGATTGGGAGCTTAGAGCTTGTCCCGGCTGGGGCGATGCCCCGCTGGTGGGAGATACATGGTTGAGGGAAACCCCGTTAGTCGACGGTAGGTCGGCGCCGCCGGATGTCGGCATCCAGTGTGGAAAGATCACAGCCACTTTCTCAATAATACGTGTACTACACTTACGGGACTAATGACCTCAGTAGTTGACGCGCCCGGAATCACTAACAACCAACCAACCACAGGAAATAAAACACGCGGAATGTAAAATATGATATTGACATATAGTATAGGTCAGATGTCATATTGAGACGACCTTACGCGGAATACGACATACAGTAGGGCTTGCTCACCTTTTAAGTCCAAACAAATGCGCACTTCGCGGGAACACCGATGAATCTCGTGTAACATATTCAGCAACGCGCACACGTCTATCTCGGTGGACACACTCGCTGAGACTAGATCTAGTTGGTTTGCCACATGACGCACTGTCTTATCCCATTGCTGCGATGGGCTCGGATATGATGCATGCTATGTATCGCCCAAGGGATGTTTGTAGAGCGGTCCCGGAAGCCCTGTCGCGTGTGTACAATAAAAGATTTCCGAAATGATTTCCGAAAAAAACATTTGTTAAGCGAAAACTGTTGACAAATTGAAATCAGTACACTCACCTCTGTTTAAACCACGTATTGGTAAAAATATTTTTGACCTGAGGTATTTGAAAAAGTATTGACTTATCTGGAAAAGCTCATAGCGTTTCTGGTGTGAAAAATACAAATAGATACAAAAATGAATGAACCCTACAAACCGCAGGCACAGACTGCTCGACTCGTGATATTACTATTTTGCTTCATGTACGTGTTGGTAGACGTGCAGGGGTCTCGATCGTCAACCATCATAAATTTAACATAATACACTACTGGAAAATGAAAAGAGAACGTTGTGGACATGGCAGAGGGACATTTTACTGACACATTCTCGAGGACGTATTCAAACAACCATCACACCTGCAGAGCCAAAGGAATACGAGTACAGTCGGGTCGTGCGAAATGCCAGAGTCAGTACCCTGTGTACCCTCCTGTTGCAGCAATTCAGGCTGCAACTCTCCCATGGGGACGATCTTAGAGGTGACAAACGTAGTCTTGCAGAATGGCCTGCCTTGCAATTTTTACCTGGCTCCTCCTTTGGCACAGATTTCCAGGTGGTCTTGCAGAGCGTGTAATATGACGTTTCATCCAGTCGCAGACATGCTCAATGGGGGATAGATCTGGGGATCATACTGGCCCGGATAGTTGACGGTGCTTCCCTTGGAAAGCACGTAGTGTGGCGAGGGCTGCTTGAGGACGTGCATTGTTCTAGTGGGAAAGGACGTCGCCTTTTGGGGGTACGAACGCTAGCACCACGTTCTTATTGATATTTTGGATGTACAGTGCACTATTCGTTATTCCCTCTACGAACAAGAGAGGAGCACGACCATAGTAAGATATGGCTCTCCACACCATGATTCCACGTGATTGCCCTGTGCAGCTGTGTCTTAAATATGTTCAAGTGCGAGAAAACGGTGGTCGGCCGTTCCGTTAACCTCTACGTCTCCACGATTCTCTCGTTACGATTGGCTGAATGTGTGAAGACGTAATCATTTGTGTCGTAAAATGCTAATACGTCATCATTTATGCCGTAAAGTGCCCGATTATGAACGACTTCTTGCAACAGAAAAGGTCGTTTACAATTTTGGTATACAAAAAACAATTAGTTCAGTTAATATAGCAACTGCTTGTAACACTCACGTACAGTGCACACAACTTTGGAAGAGATTTAATGTACATTTCCAAAAGTCCTTGAGCGTCCAACCTATTCCTTACCCTGGCTCTGTGCCCCATCAACGCCATAAGAGCACAACCTACTACAAAACTTGGGGAGCCGGAATGGTCTATCTCGCCAATGTTAATGTAAGGAACATTTTCTCAGAAACTATTTAATTTACAGACTTGAAATTTATGTGAGTGTAGATTCATTAATTAGTATTTATATTTATTAGTATTAGATTTATTAATTAGTATTAATATTAGTAAGTATTTTAGCGAAGCGTATTTAAAAAAAATATTACCAATTTTTTTAATATAAATTTTTGTCCATTGTAATCGGTTTTGTTCTTAAAAGTACTAACATTTATAACAATATTGTCTAACGTATTTAACATTTTATAAATATGCTCCGTTAAAGTATATAAACTTATATGCTACATGCTTTGATAAAATTTGAGCATTCTCCTATTAGTAATTTTTGAGAAAATGTTCCTTAAAGATGAAAATTTTAAACTCACGGGAAATAGCTCCTAAAGTATTCAGTGCATTCCTGGTACATATGCTGGACAAACACGAACACCGATATTTTGACACTATTCAACCCTCAATTCTTCCCAGAAACAGTGTGTCCAACGCTAAAAAGCAAACTATTAACTTTTTCTCAGAACGAAATCAGAAAACACACACGACGTTCAAGCAACGCCCACGATGTGCCGAAATGGCCACGCCCGCTTTTACGCTACACAACTTCAAAGTTAGCAAAAAATACTTAGAGATGACGTATTAAGATGAAACTTGGCCTATTTAACACAGAAAAGTATAAATAATGAGTGATTCAAAAAAGTAAAAAAAATATATTTTCATTATTTTTGCCCATTCTGGCTTCCCTTCACCTCGTGCGATCCACAGAAGCGGCTTCGCCGTCGCCCATCTTGCGGTGCGCGCGCCGTGCGCACTCTGCCGGCAGACGCCCGTAATCAGGCCCTCGCCTCCATTGTTCAGGCGGCCGTGTAAACTTCGCGCGTTGTAGATGCCTTTTTGTCATCCGCTCCAGATAAATATCCCTCGCGAGCTTTCTCAGACGGCGGGGGCGGCGGCGACGGTGGCGCCAGCAACGCCGCAAAATGGCACAACAAAGCACCGCGAAAGGATGGAGCCAATGGGCGACGCCGCGTCGCAACGGCTGCGACTTTAATGGCTCCATGAAATTTCACGACTCATTGCGGCGACGCGACGCCATTGTCAGGTCACGGGTCGGGAATTACGCGGCCGACGCGCAGTGGGCGATCAGCGGGCACCCGGCGTGAATTTTGATTCGCGTGTTGTGTATCGGGCAGTCGCTGACCTAATGTTCAGTCATCGCACGATCCGAGGGAGCTGTTGCAGAAAACACCACGGTAGACGGGGAAACGGCGATGCGCGATTGTCTGTGAATGTTCCTCGTGTTGCCAACATGACGTATCGTTACATTACGTCGGATATGACATTGCGTACGAAATTGCCACAGTGGCAATGCGATGTTGCTGTTAGTATGTGTCGACTGTCTCAGGCTTGCAGGAGCTCCTAGAGCTGAAAGTTAATTTCAAGCGAATTCTTCTTGAGAAATGTAGCCATTCCTCTGCCTAGTGGTGTCTTTCTGCGTACAGTTGTGCGGATAGTAATTTCCAAGAAAGTCTTCAGTTTCATTACATTGAGTTTAATTTTTTTTCTTCAAAAACTAAAAACTTCATTTGACATATGGGGGGAGTATAAATCTTCCCACAGTTTTCTTGAGCTCCAGAAACTCTGCTCCACGTTTTACTATACAAAACTTATGATAAAAAAACAACAGCCGAAAAGGTTAGTAACGTTTCAAATGAAGACATTTGGTATCAGAGTTATAGGTACTTATACGTATCAGTAAACGAACTACAGATTTGTTTTATAGAATACTGCTAACAAAATAGAAACGCACATCCCGGCTGTACACCTTACTACAAGTAGCAAAAGGAAGGCTTAACAAAATGTGCACATAGTGCAACTACATTTACGTCCACTACGTACATTTATGTTATTCGGTGACAGTTTTTATTTTTCCTTAACTTGATGCGAAATTCTAATTGTTATTAATTTAATTTAAAAAAACAGTTAAAAACTGTTTGTAACGTACTATACGAAGAAGTACAATCTGCCCGTGCTTCTTTACCATCTGGAGTCACTACCCTAAATCAAATGCATCAGTTAAATTATGAAAACAGGTAGGAAGAAACGTTAATGGCATGAATTGACAAAATATTAGCTTCCGTGGAATAAAAACTGTTTGCAAATCGACTAATATCATGATATGATTTATGATACTCTTTAATAAAAATGTTTTCCTCTTTCATAGAATGGTTGTATCATCGGCAAGCTTCCTTGCAAATTACTCATGGTTTATTTATAGCTTATCTGCTTCATTTATAGCTAGTATAGTCCATTAACTGACACGGTATCTAATATACGGAAAAAAATCCGGAAAATTTTTCTCAACGGTTTTGTATATTTATGACACTGCTGAATTCGAATTTCATGTTTGTCACCTCGAGAAAGGTAAGCTCCACAGATGCTATTGCAAAAAACCCTTAAAATTTCACCCCGTTTTTACTGTTTCGCTCATATATTCAAAATTGTGCGTTTAATTGTGATTTGCGTAAATTTGTGATTTAAAAAAAATAAAGTCGATAAAAATCTTACAAAATGCGTATATTAACTTTAATTTTCTGAAAAACGGTTTAGGCGGTAGAGCGCACTGAAAAACAATTACTTTTTTGGTCTCCGGCCTAGGCAGAATAGCCTTTTCCCGCCATTGTGTCTGGGGGCGGCGCTCTAGTTTCACTTTCTCATGCTTGAAAACAACAATTGTGAACACATAATTGGCATTCTTAAATGAGTAACATACCGATATTCACAGAATTAGTAGGAACGCATCTATAAATCCTGGAAACAGGCAACATAAGATGTACTTGATTCCAGTACATCACTCCTATACTTTTCAAAAAGACGTGCTTTAACTAATTTTTAATGTGAAGGAATCACATTTATCAATTCTTCAGTGGTAAAGTTGTATTCCTTGAAATTATTTACAAGAAAACTAAAAATATTTTGCATCGCTGATTCTACGTCATCTATGCAGGACCTGACTAAGATTTGTGTTCCTGTCTTCTTTGGAGACTGACGCAGTGTTTTTATGCACATCAAATAATAGTGTGTATCAGCAACTACCAAGTCATGTCAAGCCCGTACGTGAAATACTTCTATAGAACTTTAAAATGATCATTACCATTTTTTGCGAGACATAAACTGGTACCTTAAGATACATTTGGAAAGACCTCGTCTTCACTGTTTCAATTGTTCTCTTATAAGAGTTTTCTTCCAGAGAGTAGCAAAGCATACATTTTATGGCCAGGTGTTATGTATCCGTCTTAAAACCTAAAATGTATTATAACCTCATGAAAACAACTAATAATCAAGAAAATGATAAACCTATCGGATAGAAATGAATGATGAAAATTTTATATAATATTTTTGTCGAGTCGCAAATTCCCAAAATTGCCTCTCGTAATTTGTGGACGGCCCCTAACAGACAAAATTACCGAAAGGCAAGTCATCTGCTCCTGAAAGGAATACAGGCATCATAATGCAAAACTGGAAAGATAAACGTGACATTTATAATCTAAGCACAAAACATAGAGCAGAACTTACAGCTGTGACTCATTACGGTAAAGAAACGGCAACACCAATTGCGTTTTTGAATTCCAGCAAGCACAAAACGTATTGATTTGTCGGATGAAATGAAAACGTACACTACATTATTATTAAAAGTAAAATTATATAGAAAACTGGGCAATGAATTATTTCTTGGTGCTTCTTTAGTGAATGCTCTCATTTTACATCAGGTGAAGACAAACGAAAAAGTATCTATATAAAATTCGAAAGAGGATGTTGTTTTGAGCCCATCAAAATTGAAAATTCATCTCAATACCACTGAGGACCACCAAGGGTTGTAGGTGCATTGTTTGCTACGAAAAACTGGCCAAAGTTTACCCAAACCATGCCCAATCCAATATTTCCAAATCGAGATACTGCTGTTTCATGAACTAGAGAGCAGAGAAAGGAGGCCTCTTTTTTTGTGAAGTCCACAGTTGCAAAAAAACTAATTGTGCATGTAAGTATCCAAATCAAAATTTCATGATTCAATAATATACATTTCTAATATTTTATTTTGTTTATCATTTGAATATTGTTTACCAGGTTTAGAGCTGTGAGACTCAACATTCGATTCACACAGGTGTACATCAAAAGGAGAATCTATTGCTACAGCACTATATTTGAAGCTCTACTCAGCTAGGCCGGATTCAGTCGCTATCTGGAGGAGAATTCTAGCAGGCGGCTGCTCTGATCGGTAGTTTTCCGTGGTTTCTCCGATCAACACCAGGCGAATGCCGGAGCAGTACCCTACTAAACGGGCCACGGACCGCGCGCGATCTATCCTTCCCATTCCTTGTCCTATCCTCTCCCCCTTACACACACACTTACACTAACATGCACTACACTACCACATATTCCGGGAGACCGGTCGGGACCTTAGAGCTTGTCCCGGCTGGGGCGGTGCCCCGTTGGTGGGAGAGTCCTGGTCAGGGGGAAACCCCACTAGCCGACGGTAGGTCGGCGCCGGATCTCGCCATCCAGCGGGGCAAGATCACCGCCATCTCCCGAGAAAAAACATGCACTACACTAACGGGACTAATGACCGAAGCAGTTGACGCGCCCGGAAACATGAAAATATCAATCAATCAATCAATCAATGAAGCTCTACTAAACTAACATTGACTTGAGAAGCGAGCGCTTTTCTTTACGGCTATAGAACCTTGCCCTGACTGAGAATCAACAGTTGATTCACAATGGCGTTGTGATAAATTCAATGAACTCACGTTAAGCTTCTCACGGCTGTCAACGGGTTAATTAATGTAAAATCTTTTGAAGTATATACATTAAAACTAACTGCATGAACGAAAACTAAATTTTTTACTCTCGGGACGGTCCAGTGATCTTCATGAACAAATGTCCGTTTTTGCGGAGCCACGCTAAATTCTGCCTCCTGCTGCGCAAAAACAGCCAAAAACTTCCTCAATTTTGAACGTAAGGGTGGCCCCTACCCCGTAATAGAGTATTTTTAAAACTATTTTAAGATAAACATTGCATGGAAACGATTACAATTTGTACGTTTCTCGTTTGAAATAAATTAGCGTGTACGAAAGAAAACGCGTTTGCTATGAGCAATTTAAAAGCTTTCTCAAGACTTTTGTCATTGATGCCTTCTGAAATCTCATCGCACCGTGGAGAACTCCGGATTTGCCAAAACGTTTGGGAGTTCTCACGTTTTTCGGCTCTGCATTCTTGCAATTCTAATCCCCTCCTCATATATTGAGGCGTTCCTTTGGATGGTGGGGCTTAACCTCCCTTAAAACCCCAGGGCTCGCAAATATTTTGTTTTCAGATAGGTAAGAAATGGCAACTGTTCCTGGCTGTCGAAGTAATTACACGCTAGCACTGCACGCGAATAATTTGGTTCGGAGGTTTTCATGGCTGAACTGTTTGATAGAAATTTCAATATTATAATATTACGCACCGGGAGAAGTGGTTCAGTGCATCAACTGAAGTCACTGCAGTGCTTCTGACCGACAGTAGACTCGTAGATTCGAGTCCCGACGGTGGAAGGATTTTTGACACTAGCTTTTCAGCTAGGTCGAACTCAGTCGCTGTCTGGAGGAGATTTTTGTGCCTGGATGCTCTGATCGGTAGTTTTCCGTGGTTCTTTCAATCAGCACCAGGCGAATGCCGCAGCAGTACCCTAACAAACGGGCCAAGGACCGCGCGCGATCTTTCCTTTCTTTTCTTTGTCATATCCTCACCCCTCACACACACACCTACACTAACATGCACTACAGTACCACACATGCCGGAAGACCAGTCGGGGGCTTAGAACTTGTCCCGGCTGGAGCGGTGCCCCGCTGATGGGAGATGGTTGGGGAAACCCCGCTAGTCGACGGTAGGTCGGCGCCTGATCTCGTCATACAGCGGGGGAAACACTACCTTCTTTCGAGTAAAAACATGCACTACACTTCTGGGACTAATGACCATAGTAGTTGACGCACCGGGAATCACAATCAGACAATCCATCAGTCATAATATAATCATAATACTACGTAAGTGTAACGAATAATGCGAGAAAGTACGTGCTGTTGTATCATCACTAAATTATTTTCTATTTTGTTCCACAAAAGTGAATAGACTTTTCCGTATTCTGCTTTCTCAGTTTATACCCACTGCTGCCAGGTCGGCATCTGAGGTTGGACCGTTATTCATCTTCCCGCTGTCTAGGTGGAACTTCGCCCATGGAGCGAGGAGAAGGGCGAAGCGAAGGACGAGCCCTTCAGAGGGAGGCACGCGGCACAGCCTCGGAGAGGGGGCTCTGGTTTTAATTACTTACTAGTTGGATGTCGTTTGGTGATGTAATGAATCCTAACAAGAAGATTAAAGCGGCTCTCTTATTCCGGAAAACCGGCTCGCAGTGTGATCTGGACGTCGAAAGTACCAAACATTCATTTAACTATTGTTGCCGGGCGGGACAATTAAATCTTGGGCACGCTGCGCCGGGCCGTGATTCAACTGTCAGACAAAGCCCTGGGAGGAGTATGTAAGCCGTCGATATTAAACAGTCGCCCTCCGACAGGAGACGGGTTTTAGCAGGCCATGGAGCGTGTCTCTTGGGTTATTACTCGCAGTTTAAAATATGGGGGCGGGGCCGCTCGCGCTCCACTTCCCGCATAGTTCACCGAAGAGCTTCATGGGGCTTTGGCGCTGTGCGGCTTTTGGGAAGGTGGCAGGCGATTCATGCCTTACAATTCACTTCTTTGTTAGTTTCAACGCGCAGAAAGCTTACACTTCTAATACTCTACATACTATCAAAACCTTTCAATTACAAATGTTGTCTTCAAATTGTTTTTTTAAATATACTAACAGGAAAAATTAGATATAAGGAAATCTGCGAATATATTTTTGGTTTTATTTCTTCCTACTCAATTGTAATACAATTTTCTACAGTGTTTAATTCATATACACATAATATTTAAGTTATATATATATATACTAAATACGTAAAAATATGTAACGGAAATAATTGGATACTGTTCTTAGACGGCGACAATTCACCAAGAATATAATTTTGAGAACGGTAAGTAGAAAGACAAAAGTATGTAATTACATAAAAATCCGGTCTCTAGTGATGACATTCTTCACAACTCGCCACAGCCAGCCTGAGATAAGCAAACGTACCTAGGTTCGCTGGAGGAAACTGAAAGTGGGGTTGATATGACGTGTAACAAAGCTCTCCGTGTAAAAGCCTTCAAAACCAGACAAGTAATTTATTGTCAACTGATGATTAATATCAATAAATCTAAAAAACAAATTGTCAATAATAACTACTGGACGATTTTCCCAAAGTGTAAGATCCTGTCAATTATTTGTGTGTTGAGCACATAGGTTTATTATTAAGGTACATTTTTTGAGTATATATTTTGATATTTGTCTAATTCATATTTATTGATACGTAGTTTGATATTTCGAGATAATTTATTTTCTTTTAATAACCTGACGAGGCGTTTATTGCCAATATGTTCGTAAGTTATGTTTAGATTTAATTACATTTAGAATATGTTTTAGTAATTGGTTTATAGAGAGAATGTAGAGATTATGAGTAATAGATTGTTAATAAGAAAATGTTAGAATTTAGAAAAAAATTCAATTTCGGAATCAATTTTTTGAGCAATGAGTAGAATTTCGATTATTTAGGATTATAATTTATTGTATTTCTGTAAAAATTACAATTGTTGTTTGTATTGTATTGTGAAGTATTTACACGTGGTAATGAAGAATTGAAAGTGATTTTTACAGGAAGAGAATCGTAATGTAGTTCAGGAAGCGGTGTTTGAAAAATTGAAAATTGGTGTATTATCATTTCTTGAGGTAATTTGTTTATTTAATATACTATCTGGAATAATATTATTATGTGAAGAATAAAAAGTGGGATCAAAGACTGCATTGATGTATAATTTATTTTGTATGGTATACAGTTAAAGTTGAGCAGCTTGATTGTTGGTAGTATTTCAACCTGAGAATGTTTTTTCTATTGAAGTCATTGACAATTAATAAGTGATTGGCATTTAAAAAAATCATTGTGTATTAGTAGAGGAAATATTTTGTGTGAGGATTTACATGCCGGATAAATATTATAATTTGCATTGCTTTCATTAATTTGTAATGCTACACTTTCAATATTGGTTGATAGGGGAACATATGTTTTTAATTAAAATAGCAACTCTTCCAGAAGCGTGGGTAGAGATTCATTGAGATAGATATGACATTCATCTGTTCACATTGGACAGATTTGCGTTTCAAACACTTTCCTCATTGATCAAGTTTTACCGTCCGACCGTCCGTTTATTTGTGAACAACGCTAGCGGCTAAACCGTTCAGCCTATTTTCTCCAAAATTGATATTCCCCAATCGATCTGGATGATGTCGCGGCCTCTTGAATTTGAAATCGATATTTTAATTTTGGTGTATTTTACATGAAGCCCCCGTTCAAAAAATCAAAAAATGTTTCGAAGTCTTCCTACAACGAAAATATTAAAGATAGGGATTTTTATCCTTAAGGAAATCTGTTTCTTAAAGATAGATTTTTCATGCTATATTTTTCAAGCCGTACAACGATATGTAGACATCGATTGTAATTATTGCATGGAACTCGTAGCACGGTCTGTCAAAAATTCAAGGATTAGTGTTCGTTGGGCGCAGCATTTCGGAGAAAAAGGTTAAAAATTTTGTGCGAACTGCATCGAGCAGGATCAATTGATTTGGTTAATTATTGAGTTTGCGGGTGTGTCGATTACTGTAGCCATTAGTCCCGTAAAAGTAGTTCGAATTGTATCCCGGAAGTTGGCGGTGTTCCTTCCCCGCTAGAACGTGAGGTTCGGATTGCGAGGGTTTTCCCTACCCAGGTATCGCCGTCGGCAGGGAACCGCCCGAAGCCTCCAGCTGGGACAATCTCTAAGCTCCCAACCAGACGACATTTGTGATATAGAGCGATTTTTATAAGAAAGGACCGTTTTGACAGCTCGTGCTGGCAACATAACTGAAGGTTCTGTGGTCGTCGTGTCCTTGAGCTAATTAGACTCTCCTTTCTCCATTCGTTCGTTTGCAGTTGGCTAACTTGTAAATGGCTTCGACGCGTCCTTTTGTGATGTCCTCGTCCGACGAAAATATAATGCGCCACGAGAAATAATTGAAATTAGGAAGTGCAGTGATATGTGCTCTTCTGTAATTGTTTTGTACACATTACATTGAATTTACTTTTTGTGTGATAAGTATTATGTTTATTTTAAATCCGAGTCTCCAATGTGAGACGCGCTCTAGTTCACGTGTTTCCGACGCCTGTGCTGCAAGGTAGCGAGCTATATTTACATTCATGGCAGTTTTCTTTTACTGATTGTGAGAGCATATTATGAGATTTCCTACATACGTAATTAAATTTAAATATTTCCCGGACTCGCGTACGTGCATATACCTGAGCGAAATGCTTAGACTTCTGCATAGGGATGTTTTCTCAGGAGCCATTATCACTTGACGAAGGGGCGTGGCTGAACAGTTGTCGCGGCGGAGGGACACTTCTGTGAATTGCATGTGATTTTCACTTGTTTAGCGAATTGTCATTGTGGTTCATTCTTAGGAAAATCCTTCTGTAGTGTAGTGCATGTGAGTGCACGTGTTTGTGAAAGGGGGGATGAGGGGACGAGAATGAGGAAGGGTCCTGAGCACGTGGTTCTTTGCGCGCGTTTGTTTAGGTACAGTTGGTATTGATGGGAGAAACCACCAAAAACTGCCGATTAAAGCAGTATGCAGGATAAGTTTTGAAAGGTCTCTAGGCAGATATATTTTTACAGTCCTTAGGTGAATGGGAGAGGGATGGAAACCGGTTACCTACGACTTTTAATTAGATGTCGAGTATTTGGAAAACATAGGTGGCGAACACGCGCGTTAAAATTACAATCCGGAAGCGCCCTGCGTCTGTAGAAAAAACTTCACGTTTCGAGAACAAACAAGTGATGCTACAACAGCCCATACTTTCTCGCATTATTTCTGAATTTGAAATTTTCGAAAATTCAAAGAGTACAACAAAAATGAAACCACCATTCTTTTAAGTGTCCCTTGTTCTATCCGTGGAAAATATTTTAAGAAAAACATTGGAACAATTTTTATGCATTTTAAGCACACATTAAGCAACAATTGGTATGTGACTTTTTTCAATGAGCTGTTTTTTCGATCAGATTTTGTATAAGGACAAACTATCTGCAATTTTGTAGTTTCAAATTGTTAAAATTTTGCAATTTTCGAAAATAGAATTTGCCAAAAATGAGACTCACACAACTTTTTTACCTTTCATTCACGAGGAGAAAATTTTAACAAAAAACGAAGCCCTTTTTGAGAAGAAAAGTGTTATAAATATTTTTTAAATTGCTTAATTTTACGCAAACCCAGATGAAAACAACTTAAAAATTCTGGTGACTGGAAACTTACATTTTCTTCGAAAAATTCTACATGGCTTTATTTACAAATCTGTCTCTAATGAACATAGTTCATTAAGAAAAATCACTATCTTCAATATTGTATTTCTAGGAAGTCGACAAAAAATGCACTTTTTCTATTTTCGAACAGTACGGGATTTCTACGAAACTGTGACCTACACCATTCTGTTAACCGGGTCCCTGCAAAAAGTGTTTTTCTATGGAGAATTCGCCGTTTTTCCCTGAGCATTACAATACTTTCTCTATACTGTGTAAGCAGTAGCAAGAAAGTAAAAGTACCAGTCCATGTTACACTATTGTATTGCCAATGTTAAACATATGTTTTCCACTTACTCATTCCAATCATCTAGCTCTAAACCTTCTTGACAATGACTAAAAAATGTCTCGACTCAATAGAATTTCCTCCTCCGGTTTAATAATTAACCTTTATCTGAACATGTTATCTTATTTGGCTAAAACATGTTCATATATTTTTAATCCTCGAATCCCTAACAATGTATTGTTTTAATAATATTTTTATTATAGATCTGAAAAGGATCCGAGGAAAAGTATCAATTGGTGACTTTTGTCATTTCAGTTCCTTTCATATTGTTATTCACTATTTATAGTATTTATTTACGATTTCACATTTTAAATAGATTATAATATTCGTTGAGTAAAAAACCTTATTCTTTATGTAATAAAGGAATAGAAAATTAATATCCTATCTACCTGTTATGTCTGTAATGAACATCCAACCCACAACAGTGTATGCTTCCGTAGGGGACCGCGATGGAGGGTGTTTCCAATGTAATCCTGCTGCCGTTGCTTTCCACTTACACGACGTCTTTATCCCTTCATCTCTCTCTTGAGGCAAGTTCAAGTAAGAACACATTAAGTCACAACATAAAGAAAATATATTGTTCGTGAGCTCTGGTTAACTAATGAAGTGGCAAACTGTTACCTGCTCCGCTTTCGGCGATATCTTCTTCTGTATTATTGAACCACTGGTTAAGTGTATCTGTTACCTGTCTCGAGGTTTCTCCAATCTTTTAAACTATTGAAGACGCTACTAGTTGGGTATTTAAACATGTATATCATTTCAAATATCTGAACCTCATTTCTAGCGTCCATTTCTTACGAACTGTAGCTAGCCTCTCTCAAAACAAAAAATTGCCTCCATAGTAATCAATTACATTCCTCAATTGTTCGTTATCTTGAATTGATACACTCGTACCAAGTTCTATATATTAATTTCGTAACATGGCCGCAACTGAGCAAGTGACAACTACTGGTGACGTACGTTTGCCTAATTATACATTTTCATAACAATCTCATATCGTGACAATATCTGAATATTTTCTTGAAACACCTAAATCTTCCATATCCCTGGGGCCTTCAAGTTGAAAGGTAGAGATCGTGGGGAAATGACCGAGCGACCTCAGAGCAGCTGCACGATGGAGTCTCCAAGTAAACCATGAAATCGAAAGTACGCGAATATGATTCTTGTAGTGAAATGAGGGAGGGGGTACTAAAACATAACCACACCACCATCGGAAACATCAAGTAAACTTGAAATTGTTATAATACGGTAGACATATTTCCATTGTTTCAAAAACTAACAAAAATTTTAAATTGGAAGAATTTTTCAAAACGAAGCATCATTTAGTAATCACTAAATCATCAGCATGCTCATGGCACACGTAAATCTTTCTCAGCCCTGGGGATTCCAAGTCGCTAACCGCGATGGCAGCGAGATGGCACCGCGACCGCAGCGCTGCGCGTGTCAAAGGCGCCTAGTGAATAATAAAAAATTCTGCAACGCAGCGGTGGCGCGCGCGGGGCGAGGCGAGGAACTAGCCCCAGTGGGCGGCCTCCCGTCAAAGGCACGCGCGGCGCCCGCGCTAAATAAACAAATGGCAGCCACAGCCAACTTGGCCGCTTTTAAATTTTATTTGAACTTAATTTAGAAGTCAAACCCCATCCGAGACCTTTTTTGAAAGCCATTACACATTAAACAGCTTTATATGGAATCCACTGTGGCGGTTCTTTGCGAGACGGAGAGAGACAGAGAGAGACAGAGACAGAGAGAGAGACAGAGAGAGAGACAGAGAGAGACAGAGAGAGACAGAGAGAGAGAGACAGAGAGAGAGACAGAGAGAGACAGAGAGAGAGAGAGAGAGAGAGAGACAGAGAGAGACAGAGAGAGAGACAGAGAGAGACAGAGAGAGAGACAGAGAGAGACAGAGAGAGAGAGACAGAGAGAGACAGAGAGAGAGAGAGAGACAGAGAGAGAGACAGAGAGAGAGACAGAGAGAGAGACAGAGAGAGAGACAGAGAGAGAGACAGAGAGAGAGACAGAGAGAGAGTCGGAGAGACAGAGTGAGAGAGAGAGTCGGAGAGACAGAGGTGGAGGAGGTGGGGTAAAATAGAGAGTGGAAAAGAAATTCATGTGATTCCTCGATTCTACTTGCCGTGTGTTGACTATTTCTGCTGGGCGTAGAATGCTACGGAAATATATTAAGTTTCATGGAATCAGTTAACCTCTGATTGTTTCGCTGGAGACAGTTCCCGATGCGTGTGCTTGCTCGAAGAGCCTTCACTGATTGCATGGAGGAACAATAATTAGATGCGAAATACACACCTTCCAGAAAGTTTGTGTTTATTTGCTGAATGTATGTTTAACAAATTTATCTTCTTCCGACTGAACTAATGGGAAATAACCACTCAATGATCATTTATCTAATAGGTTCAGATTACTCGCTTGTATCAAGTGACAGACACAAGAATTTTCAGAATCCATTACGTTGTTTACAATAAACACATTTCTCTTGGGTTCGAGGTATTAGTTGAAGGAATACATTTCTTGTTTTTAAATATCATTTTCCACAGATTACCCAGAAATAATGTTTTCAGATATACCAGGAACGTATCCTTTCTTTGAAAACTTGCAGGGCAAATCCTCTCTCCATGAAACGTTAAATATTAAAATACAGCGTGCTTCCAAAATGTTGTATTCCGAACAAACAGCAGCTCGATTTATGCTTAAAAAGGATGCTTACAAAAACACCGTTTTTACGTTGCCGAATAAACACTATAAATATTTCTCTAAGGAAGGAACAGGTTTGTACGAGCTCAAAGAAGCCATCAACACACAATCCAGTGTATGCATCACTGTTTCCGTACTTTGCTACTACTTTCCAGGTCAGCATCGAAGAGATTTAAGACGAATATGTGATTTTAGGGATTGGGCTACATACGGATTGTCAGGGGCAAAGGCAATTCGCAACACACCTTTCGCTACAACACACGCTACCATTCCGAATAATGAAAATCGATCCATCATCTGCTCTGAAAACGTGGTCCCTTTAGGTTATTGAGATCATTTTAAAGCCCTAATATATAAATTTACAACCTATTAGTACCATCTATGACATTTTAATGCGAGTGGCTCTTCTTACAAGACAGCGTCGCATCGTAACAAATGAACAACTCTAGATGAAGTATTTCATATTCCCGATAACTCCAGCAAATAAATTTACGACGAAAACCAAGTACAAAAATTCTACAATTCGGGTATACAGTTTGATATCAACAATTACGATAATGAAGGTTACCACATATTTACCAGTGGTTTTAAAACCAGCAGTGAAGTACATGCCTCCGTTGTTACCCAAGATACTACAATTAAACTACAGCTACTTCCCTACGCCAGCCTTCCTAGTGCAGAAATCTGTTCTCTCATGACAGCCTTCAAATTGATGAAACAGTTGAACTATACAAAATTTATCATTTTCTGTAGCTCTATTTCAGCCATCCAAAATATCAACAATAATATTCATAACCTCGAAATGGTAATCATCATACATGAATTGCACCACCATATTGTCAAAGCAGGAAAGTCTGTTGTGATCAAATTCGTTCCTGAAGACAATGAAGTCCTAGGAAGTGAAACTGTAAATCTTGTGCCTGAATCGGCGACCGAAGAAAACAGCAACGGAATTATTAAAACCTCCTGTACATTCAATGATATCTAGAAACATGTTGAAATCTTAATGAAAGAGAGATGGAACAGCAAGTGGTCCATGCTCAAAGCCAGTGAACTCCATAAACAAATAGGAAATTTCTTCAATTTAAAAACAAGTGCTGAATTAAATAGAAAAGAACAAGTAGCAATATCTAGAATCCGAAGTGGACACTGCAAATTGAGTCATATCCACTTATTTAACAAAAGCCCTCCTCCCACCTGCAACCACTGTGACAACTCCACTCTTCTTAATTTAAATCATGTAATTAACCACTGCCCTCATTACAACACTCTTAAAGAACAAATTCAGCAGGATGAATCATTTAACTTAATTTTGGAATCCCCTAAATACCAAGAAAAAATCCTTAATTTTTGCAAAAAAATTCAAATATTTACTGATATAATAGTTATTAACTATTGTCAACAATTTAAGAAACCATGGCAATTTTTGTTAACGTATTTGTTATTACTGTAGCTAAAACAACCAAATGTATTATTTAATTGTCGCTAATGACCATCGCTGTTGATGCGACAATAAATAAACAAAAAAATTCTACATAAGAATTATTTACAATTTAAATATTTATTTTTATTTTTCCTCCCTATACCACGGTACCTTATCATATGTAAATAGTCATACATCATCATACGTAACTACTGGAATGACATCAAATACACGATCTCGAAATTTGGAACTAAAATCAGTGTTTAAGGTTATTTTGCGCTTCTTTTGTCAACACAGGTCAGAATTATTGAAATTTGAGGTTCCTACGAAAGAATATTTAATATGATTTCTTGCAATTACCCTAATACACATACACAAGTACAGACCTTGATAAATAAATAGAAAAACATTTCAATTACATTTTCAGAAACATGTTTCACTCTGTGTTCTCAGTGAATAATGTTTGAATTGATTCATTATTTGAAAACCTACGTCATTTCATTAGTTCTGGAGAATAACGACCAAAACGATATGAAACAATATTTTCAAGGTTTTCGATTTTTCGTAGCGTATTTGAAGAGTACTTTTGTGGTGTCTACTTTCGTCAGTTTATTTTGTGCGAAGTAATTGTACGTATTCTGTTAGTAAATAATTAAGTATTTTTTTCGTTTTTCGCCTGGGTTCAATGCTTGAGGAGCCTTTAGGCATACCACATCCATAGTTTTTAATATTTAGAACCTTACCAACAATCCGACAGGTTTCAAGAATGACTGACTTTTGAGCTTTCTAAATAATTTTGTGAGAAGGTAACCTATTTTTTTAATGATACTTTAGATTTTATTAACAAAAAAAGTCGTTGTTAAAATTACAGAGAGTAAAACAATTGGTATTATCTCAACAGGCTTAGATTTGTAAGTTTGATTATATTCTATAGAACGGGCAATGAAATGGGAAATTATTTCTGTTTCTATTAATAATAATAATAATAATAATAATAATAATAATAATAATAATAATAATAATAATAGTTTGGTCTCTTACAGATAACGCACTAAATATCGAAGTAAGGTAACATTGGCATATTTGAAATCTACAAAACATAAGAAGGTAATCAAGCATATTTCCATGCAATGACAACGTATTTTAAATAATAACACAATTTCAACAGTTAATAAATTTCAAAAGACCATATATAATGATATCGAAATAACTCATTTAACATTTACTGGGAGAGCTGCAGATCTTTATGTTGGCGGCAATTCTAAACAGCATCCAATGGTTCTGGCCTCTGAAAATGGAACAATTAGGCTGCCATCACATATTGACATTAAAATATGATTTCCAACACAATTTTTTTTAAGAAAGATATTATATATCACCTGTCTTGGCGTTAATTTTACGTTCTTTCGAAATTTTCGTTTGCATACATCCGCTGCCTTCCTACACGAGCGTGTAAACGCGGAATGAAATATTTACATCGCGGCCAAAGAGTTTCGATATTGCCCTGAGCGTCAATAATTACTAGCGGTATCACAAATATATTATAGAACTAAATTGGGAGTGCTGGCCCTACAAGTGAAGCCAAGCGAGAGAATGTAATATGGTGGTGCGGGCTACTCTTGACTTCATTTACTACTCGCGCAACTTTTCTTGAACGATGACCTTGCTTCCCCCTCCCTTGCGGAATAAACAGTTGAAGGCGAAAGCTCGCGGCGAGCACTGATGACAACATTCCAAGCATTAATAAAACTTCGTTGGCGCGAAACAGAAGCCAGTCAAAGTTCATAGCGTTGCTTTCATAGTCGAGGACTTCTGTTCAGTTTTATTACCATTATCTAATAAAATGGGTAAGGCAGGTCCAGGTCCTTCAAGGGAGACACCTAAAACTCCTATCTAGTGTCCCTGCTGTTGCCTACCCGGAGCGATGACCTAGCCGCAAACGTAGTAGGTTTGACTTTGATTTTCCAGAGGTTGGTATTACTGTAAATACTCTGATAGCCGACTTTGTAACTAATACCCCCACTCCGCCCGCATTTCTTCAATCCATCGTTCAAGAAAAGTTGCGCGAGTAGTACGTGGGTAGCAATGCTAATATAGTCTTTAAAAAACTTAAGTAGTATATGTTTGGCTTAATCTTCATTTCTTTGTCAACGGCAAAGTTTAACTGTATAATTAAAATATCAATAAATGATAATTTATTACTCTAATAATTATTGTAAATTACTCTTTATCAGCTAGGCAACGATCTAGTTTAATCATACGTATAACAACCGACCTTTAGTATTTACTAAGTTTTTTTCATTCACCACACTGAGAAGAGAAAGTAAAATTTTAAATGCCACTTATTTGTCAAACTTGCTCCTAATTAATTCGCCTTACTTATGATGGTTCAAAATTAAAACTGTTAATCTAATTTTGACCATTCAAGTATTTAATTATTGAACTAATTAAATTAGGTCCAATGAAGTCGTTTCTGCAGCGCTCAATAACGTGCAATTTTTCAGGTATTATTTAGAGCGTATACAGATAAATATTTCGAGTGTCATCCGCGAAAGGGCTTTTAAAATATTTAAAATTAAACTCGTGTATCAGACAGTGGTTCACTTTGTTAAGATTATTACTCGTAACAAGCATGACAATACAACTCATCTGCTTTGCACTTATGTGCAACGCCTCAGATCGGGGTGATAGTAAGATGGCGTCGCGCGCAATTTCTTGGCTTCAGTGCTACCTAGCGTCCAGCATAGGCATTACCGATCTATGTACTATATATGTGTGAGCAGCATCGAGGTGTGCAAAAATGTCTTTTTTATTTATTTATTTAGTCAAAAACAGTCAAAAACTGTATGTGACGTATGGGAGAGAAATCATCTGCGCACGCTTTCTTGAGTTTCAAAATCACTTCCCAATAATTTAACTATTAATAGTTGAATAATAATAATAATAACAATAATAATAATAAATTTAAAAAAGCGAGAGATTAAAGGTAAAGGAACGAACAGATCTGACTTTTCGGTATTGTTAACAAAATAGAAATTCATCGTAAGCTCTACTACCACTACACGCAAAAGGAAAATTCAACAAAACGTGCGCATAGTGAAGCTACATTTACGTCCAGAAGCAAATCAAGGGGCCATCTCAGCATTTGCTCAATGGATCAGGGAAACTGGACAAAAAACCGATCGAGATGGGGGTCATTGGCCCAGAAGCTGAAGTACATTATTTGTTACAGGCATATTGAGTCTTTTTTTAAAATTATACAATGCAAATGTAAACTAATTCATTATACTATATCTTGGTTTTGTTAAAGTAAACATTGTTTTTCGTTTTGACGATCAGTATAATCTCTAATTGTATAGAAACAGTTTTGCAGTAGAAAAGATTTTACTTTTAACTTAAATTTCTGTACCAATTTTAATTGTTTAATATCATCTGGCAAAGCGTTTAACGTACATGTATTGTATGTGGTCTTCTGCTCCGTGTGCGATCGGTTGGCCATCAGTTTGTCAGCTAACAGTGAGTTAATAGAAATTGTATATTGTTATGACAAGGTGTCTACTACGGCGGTGTGGAGAGTGCTGCGACCTGTTAGCAAGCTGTGAATACATTAAAAAGCTTATATTTTCTTAGCTACTTTGTTTTACTCTTAGCAATGGGGTTCGTGGGTTTTTGAAGGAAAATTACACCATCTTAAGTGCGGTATGTTTGAAATGTATGCTCATAGCTCTATGTTTATGACAAAGGAAGCTTATAATTGTTTATTTTAGATTGCACATATGTGATAACAAAATTTCTCCCTAATCTTGTGGTTATTGAGCACGTGCTGATGATAACTGACTTCTAGATGCCGATGACAATACTTTTTTACAAGCCTAAATCTTCGCACAATTTCCTGAGATTTTTTGGTATGACGCCAGTTGCTGACAGTACAGTCGGAACAACTTTCATTTCTGAAATACGCAATATATTTATAGCAAATTCTAGCTCTCTGTACATGTCGATTTTAGCCTGGAATGTTGTCAACATGTTGCTGGTGTAGACTCTGCAAAATCAGCAAACCAAACTTTCTTGTCAGATTTATTCCATGGATACAATCGGGTCTTTTGGAATGAACTGTCTTTCCGGTCAGAATACTGTTGTTCCAGTATAATTTATGGGCTTTAGTCACAGTATTATACTATTTCACTCATGTCTGTCCGTGTCGTAAGTAGCCAATGTTAAGCAAGATTATATTCATAACTAATACCACGAGAAGTGCTGTGATAGCCGGTAATTCACGACTTTAGTAGCTAGGAGGGAATTCACCGATTAGCACATCACTTGGAATGATAGTTAGTGTGACTATTTCACGAATGAAGACATTGCATGCATCGAAGGCATAATTAAAATCATAGTAATTACGAAAAAGAGAAATATTACTCAAAATTGCTACCGAAATATATGAAACTTACATTCTATTCCGAGTTATCACTGCCTCCTGGAAAAGTTATAATCAAGTAAAATATTAATAACAGTTTAATGAAGAAAATTATTTCAAATTTGTTTCCATTTTATGGTAATAAAACTTACAAAGCAATTATAACAAAGCTACTTACAAGAACATTTATTAAAAACAAATTATTGAAGTTGTCGGAAGTTGAGTTTTCCATGCCTTGGTATTCCGTGGAAGTATCTGAAATGGAAGGTGTACAAGCAGAATTGGCATCGGGTTTCGTCAATTTCGAATGACTTGAACACGCGTGTGTATTCATTAAAGTATTTTTCTGAATAATTTTGGTCGTAACGTTCCACATAATTTTGGTAGCATATTCTTTATACTTTTCATCATCTAGTGTTCGCATATTAATTGCCTAAAATGTGTAATTTCTTCATTTGTAGTTTTCTACATACGTCTTTGATATATTCAAGGTAATTCCGAGTATTCCGATATATTCAAGGTAATTCGTGGGATTATTTTGATCTTGGGTTGCTATCATGAAATCTTCGCTCTCAGAGTACAAATATCCTATATTCAGCCATCCAACCGGTATTTATTCGTCGACATTTGGATTGGCTCCTGCAGAAGGATATGCATCGTTGAGTGCTTTCTGATTCCAAGAATAGATTTCTTGGTGCAAAGTGATTGTTGAATATGTATATCATATTTGAGATCAAGGGACATTTATTGTCATCTGCCTTTACAATAACCTTGTCAAGTTGAGAAGTAAATGCTCTCTCCTTGTTTCTCCGGGAGAGATGGCCCAGTCCATGAACTGATGTAACTGCAATGCCTCTGACCGGGAGGTCCTAGGTTCGAGTTCTGACAGCGGCAGGATTTTCGACATTAGCCTGTCAGCTAGGTCGAATTCAGTTGCTGTCTCGAGGAGAATTTTAGCGGCCGGGTGCTCTGATCGGTAGTTTTCCGTGGTTTCTCCGATAAACGCCAGGCGAATGACGGAGCAGTACCCTAACAAACGGGCCACGGACCGCGCGCGATCTTTCCTTCCTCTTCCTTGTCCCATCCTCTCCCCTTACACACACACAAACTTACACTAACAACCACTACACTACCACATATTCCGGGATACCAGTCGGAACCTTAGAGCTTGTCTCGGCTGGGGCGGTGCCCCGCTGGTGGGAGAGTCCTGGTAACGGGGAAACCCCATTGGCCGACGGTAGGTCGGCGCCGGATCTCGCCATCCAGCGGGGGAAGATGACCGTCTTATCCCGAGAAAAACATGCACAACACTAACGGGACTAATGAGCAGTTGACGCGTCCGGAAACACGAAAAAATCAATCAATCAATAGTATTGTTTTGGAGAATCCTATCGCCGTCAGGACTCGAACCTAGGACCTCCCGGTCAGAGGCGCTGCAGTGACATCAGCTAAGCAATCGACTCAATCGATTTTTCTTTGGGTTCTTCTTTTTGTTCCAATATACTTTCATTCTTTTCTTCTTCTTCTTCTTCTTCTTCTTCTTCTTCTTCTTCTTCTTCTTATTATTATTATTATTATTATTATAGGCCGTGTGTGGCCGCGCATGGCGTCTGTCTGAGGGGGTGGCCGCCCCTGCCTTGAAGGGCGATTGGCGTCGGGCGTCTAAAGGCCTTGAAGCATTCAGCCGCCTTTCGTTGTGTATCGGCCGCGGAGCATCTCTTTGATGTGGAGAGCGATTCCAGTAAATGGCCCTTTTGGATGCGGGAAGAATTCTGATTCAGAAACCAAAGTAAATGTTTGTACTGCATTCAAAGTTAATTCTGTATGAAGTCACTAAGCATACTTGACTAATAAAAATACACTCGTTCGTGATTTCTATTTTGATGTCTCTTTCATCGCCGAGTTACCGAGATGAAAAATTAGAAAAAAAATATGTTTCGGAAATATTTCTTTTTCATTGAATCTTGGGTTATTCTCTAAAGGTAAATATACGAATTTAATTTGTAAGGATTGAAGTTAATATCGTAAACATGAAGTAATGATAAAATGTTCTTGTTTATATCAAAGTATTTGAAATGGTGATGGAATGTTACCGAAAGGCCTTGCATTTATTCCAGAAACTTTTTTAATTGTCAAGAATTTTGTGTAATGTAATATTGTCGTTAAAATGGATGAAACATAACAAGATGATTAAAGATTTTTTAATAGAACCGTTAATCATAATTTTAATTAGTTAATAGATTGCCTTTCAAATAATTTGTTTATCTAATTAGTTGAATACGGATATACCAGATGTCTAGTTAAGTATCGTTAAGATTTGCCCAAATTTACTGATATGTTATTCAGTTTTGTTTTTTCACAAATTTTCCAACGTGTAGTTTCTGGAATCACACAAAAAGTATAATTGCCTATAATTTGAGATGAGTTCCTTTGTTTGGTTAAAAACGAATGGAAGTCGACCGCTTGCGGAAGACGATTGAAAAGAGATTGAGACATTCAGTTGATTTCTTACAAGGTAAATTTTGTGGAATTTTTGTTTTGAAGTATATTATGATTTGCAAGAGATGTCTTAAAATAATTCTTGTGACTCGTGAAGTTCGGAAAATCAGTTTTTTGAATTAAGAAGTAAGAATTACCAAAAGACTTCATAAAATGTATAACAATGATCAGAATTCAAAATTATTATTTTTCGAGTTCCATCAGTGTGACAGACCAAGAACAGCTATCTGTAATCTCACTACGTAGCGCACACGCACTGACTCAGTTCCGGAATCGGACTCATTCGTAGCTACCCTTCACGCCTGTGGGGCAGCACTGTTGCGGAGCGACGACGTTTTTGCCCTGCACTAGGGTGGGTTTCAGTGCTACGAATGGAAAACGCTGTAAGACTTGCACAAACACCTCGCACTAATTTGCAATTAATAAATATTTTAAGTATTAATATATATTTTGTCTTTCAAAAATACTACATCGAGGTAAAAACACTACATCGAGGATTTTTGGTAAAGTAGGCATTCAATTCGATGTTACTTAACATACGGTTATACAGGCGTGCGGGGAGGAAATGTCGAAAACTAGAAAATAAGGTCTTGAGACAATTTTAAGCATATTTTGTCTAATAAATTGCTTGGATATTTCGAATGGGTGAGCCGCAACAAGCAATCAAAAGTTGATTTAAAAAAAAATTCTTTCTAGGGAAAAATGTACATTGAAGAAGCATAGAAACATTCAATAAACATGTAAAATGTGTATTATTTTCAAAAGAAATTAATATATTTGTTCCAAAAGAATTCTGTAAATTGGATATTTTTTATTTCTGATTCCTGGTATATTCCTGGTTCATTATGCACGTTTCTAGAGAGTTTTTACGCTTCTGTAATGCATAGTTTTGCATAGAAAGCATTTTCTCAAACCAATATTTGAGTGCTTATTGTGGCTCAGCCATTTAGAATAGTCAAATAGTTTATTACATAAAATATGCTTAAAGTTGTCTCAAGAGCTTATTTTCTAATTATCGACGTTTCCTCCCCGGACGTCTTGTATATTCGATCCACCGTATGCGTCAATTCATTCTCATCATTTATTTTAAGCATGTTACGCCATAACATGACCATGTACATAAGTGTTAAGTTTTCGAAAATAATTTCGGCTAATAGGCACTTTAGAGATGATTAAAGCCGCCCTTAGCAGAAGATTTCGTATCCTCCTCCATGGCACGTCCTTCAATTCCCGCACTTGCCTTCGTCACAGTGACACTTGCCTGTCTCCCTCGCTCGCTACTCCCAGGCCCCGCTTCACCCCCACCCCAACCCCCACAGGCCCCAGCCACTGTCAGCACCCACTCGCGATCCACCCCGCCCCGCCCCGCCCCGCCCTCAACCCACCGCACTCTACGCCCCCTCCCCGCCCTCGCTCCACTCCCCGCCCTCGCCCGCCTCTGCCCCGCTCCCCATCCGCCCCCAGTCACCCCGAGCCGCCCCCAGCCGCTCCCAGCCGCCCCCAGCCGCCCCCAGCCGCCCCCAGCCGCCCCCAGCCGCCCCCAGCCGCCCCCAGCCGCCCCCAGCCGCCCCCAGCCGCCCCCAGCCGCCCCCAGCCACCTGACAGCCGCCCCAGCCGCCCTGCCCCGCAGCCGCCCCCATCCGGACATCACCCGCCCCTGCCCCGCCCTCGCCCGCCTCTTCCGCCTCTTCCCCGCGCCGCCTCCATCCGCCCTCACCCGCCCCAATTAAATCTTTTCAAAATCCTCATTGCAAAGCCTTTAGATTTAGTATAATTTCCTTTAGATTTTGTCAAACCAAAAGACCTCGTTCACAATAACATGCTACACTCTTGAAATACGGTGAACATCTGGCCAGAGGAAATTATGGGTCTCGCTGATCAGATGGTGCGTTACTTTCATTGATGATTCCGGGCACATTAAGTACTAAGATCGTTAATCCCGTAATTGTAGTGCATGCTTTTTATCGCGAGAGGTGACGGTAATCATCCCCCGCTGGATGGCGAGATCCGGCGTCGACCTACCATCGGCTAGCGGGGATTTTCCCCAACCAGGTGTCTCCCTCCAGCGTGGCGCCGCCCCAGCTCGAACAAGCTCTAAGATTCCGACTGGTCTCACGGAATATGTGGTAATGTAGTGCATGTTAGTGTAATTGTGTGTGAGTAAGGGTGAGGATAGGTCAAGGAAGAGGAAGGTAAGATCGCACGCGGCCAAGTTATGCTACTTCTTCAGCATTCGCCTGGTGTTGATCAGAGGAACCACGTAAAACTACCGATCAGTGCAGCCGACCGGTAGAATCCTCCTCCAGACAGCGACTGAATTCGACCTAGCTATGTGATAGTAGTAGGTAGTGTCGAAAATCCTGCCACAGTCGGCACTTGAACCTAGAACTTCTCGGTCAGAGGCACTGCAGTCACATCACTGGATGCTCTGAGCCACCTTTCCCGGTATATCCCAGTTATAATACTACGTTGATAGTAATGATTTCTATAACTCGCACATCATTGACTTGATTACATGAAATTCGGAGAATACGAATCCTGCAGAGTTCTTGGCCCCCGTACCGATTTGAGGACTTGCCAGCGATAGAGGTCCCACAACATGAGGTTAATGGCCGGCTTGCAACTCTCTCTTTCGTCTGTTGAAATTATAGTTTTTATAACTGTGCGTAGTATCGTTTGGCGGTGGCTTGTAAAACGTGTACTACCGTGACTTCGCGAGGGTGTCTTGGAGCTGCAGCTCTCGCGTCTCGTACACAAGGTGTCTATCTCCTTTGGAATTTCCAACTTTTCCAAGATTGACTCCAATTTTTCTAAGATTATAATATCAACCCATGATAGTTCCTTTTGACTGTAATGCATGTAGACGGATCCATTCATCGATTCTTATGACCGTTTCTTACGTACACCTCCGACTGTCGTATAACGGTCCGTCGCCGCCCAGATTACTTTACTTGGGTTTTTGTAACGTGGCGCCTGAGGGTATTATCTTCTCGATGGAATATGCCACGACTTTTTGCGTCTTTCTCGCTTCTGCCGCAAGATGTCGTATGATCGCGACCGTATCAAGCAGTGCTGCAGATCAAGCGACTCTATTGGCACGACCGAGAAAGACTCAAAAAGCTGTGCCATATTCCATCTTGAAGATAATACCCTCAGACACCACGTTATGAAAAACCCAAGTATACAGCCGAAGTGCTTACTAAGCAACTGAAAGGCAGCTCACGCAACGATTTTTCGTTCATTTCCGAAAGAAAGTCGAATATTCTTCCGTTCGATGTCCTTCCATTTCTTTCTAGATTGGGCGGGTAACTTCAAAGGTCGAGTGTTCAAGTTACTGTGTACATCATTTCGAAATGTGATCTGTCACAATTGACACTGTTTCTGTAGAATAAATTGTTTCAAATAATTCGCCATTCTATAAAAAAATATGAAAAACCTCAAATCAAACTGTAATTAGTATCAATGGATACAAACATTATACGTAAACATAATCTCTGATGGCTTAAAGAATTCATATTAAAGTTAATTAAAATTTAATTTTAAATAATTGGCTTGTTTATTAATCTCACGTTGTTGTTTTTTTAATTATATCGACTACTAATGCGATTAGCGTTCGCTGATTAAATTGCAGAAAAATGTGCAAAGGGCTAAGAGAAATCTACCTTGTTTTCTTTATGAATTGAAAGCTTGACGATGACGGCCTTCAATATACTTAATGACTGAAAGAACTAAGAGTTAATACGAAATGAGAAATCGCCATGAATCTCTTCAGGGAGCGTAACTATCTTCTTCCTAAACCTGTCTTACAATCCCACCCACCGCCTACCCATACCTACACTATATACGCCTACCTATACTTACCCTACCTACACCGTCGTTGCAATGAATAATGTAGATTAGAGACCTTCAGCAGAAAAATGCTGCTGAATAAAACTACAAAATAGTTTTTCAAAAAGTGGCAGGCACACTGTTCAAAACCAACAAATAAATTTTATCATATAACACTACTATAAATTAAATATATTAACAAAATATGTCTTCCCGATTACTGCAATATTGTAATATATAAAAATAGTGCCACAGTCTTGTTCATATCAAGAATATCAGAAAACGATATAACCTCTTCATTTCGCAAGTAACGAAACACGTGACAACCAAATACTTAATGGCGTGCAATCTCTTACTTGGAGCCTTGCTGTCGCATGACGTCAGCTGTGCTGGACAGCTGTGGTTGGGACGAGAAAGGGGGGGTGGGGAGGAAGTGCGGGTGTTTTATTTGTACACGCCACTGTATTGAATCGTACCAACAAACATTCCAATTTTCGATGAATCCGGGAGTTAGTCAACACTCTTAGTATCCACTGTTCGTCAACTCTGTATACTTCAACTTTGACTAGCCTCAGTTCGACACTATCACTCTCCCAAGGAGGCTCCCACAGACCGGCGCCAAATATCTGCAACATATGCGGAATGTTCGGAGCGAAAGTTTCGCGGGCTTAAGAGCACGTTCAGACCAGCGCGGCAGGCGAGCACAGCGACATCGGATTGGCAGCGTTTTATCCGCATCGGATTTTGTTTCGAGTTTGGGCGTGTTTTTTCCGCTGCAGCTCGAGTTTCGCTGTGGAAACCAAGGCAAATATTCGTCATAAATCAAATACTTAAGCTGTCCAGTGAATATGACTTGGCTGACCTGTCAGAAAAAATACTTCTAACCGTATACAGTTACTGGTCATTCTAGTATTTTAAAAGCTTTTCTCGTCCTTCGTGGCATCAAGGTGTGAAATTGTCCGTACGGTTTCCTTTCTAGGTCAAAATCATGGACTCTTTTTCTACGTTTTCTAGGGAGATATTAACAATTGAGGTAAAATCGTTATTACAGAAGGAAAAAGTACCATACTGTGTAGTATCCAATCAAAAGGCAAGAATTCATAAAACGATTTTTATTCAAGACCAGGTACAATTGCCAAAGTTCCGTATCACCAAAAGAATGTACCAAAAGTGAAGCCGTGTTATCGTTGTCCAGAAGAATTCCCAAAATCAGCCGAGTCGTCAAATATCCACAAGAGAGTTCCACTTTCATTGAACAGGTCGTCGTCGTAGCTGATCTCCACTCTTCTCTCATCAAGTCACTCGCCAGGATACAATCACTAACACCGCCACTCGCTGTCTGCCCTGGCGTCGGGTCGGAGCCCTCTTATAGCCCGCTAGGGCTAGCGGCCCGCCGACTAACTGGGGAGTAGGGGCGGTGGCGAGTCCCTACTCGCTTGCTCGGGCGTGACGGCCGCGCGCGGACAGGCCAGGCCGGCTCGCACCGGTCGCCTTCCTCTCCCGCCAGGGGCGGTAACACCCCGCTGACGTCACTCGGCGGCGGCTCCTTCAAATGCGTGCGGGTGGTCACGACATACTGATGCGTTCAGAAAACTTACTACGAGTAACTTAGTATTTCTATCCCCTGCAAGAATAGAAGCGAGCGCCTCTTCTTTATTAAATGAAAACTGTCACCAACCGCTGACTCATAATTGACGCTCCGGTGTGAACGAACGGACACGCGAATTCCGTCGCCGCGTCTAGCGCGGAACTTTCCGCGCCGCACCCGCTGCGGATCTTCCGCGCCGGTCTGTGGGAGGCTGAACACCCCGCCTAGCGGGGGAACAGGCCAGCGCGGAGTCGGCGGTACCTGAAGCGCAGGGGCCATCATGTTGGAAAGAGGTGGCGGGGCTCCTCCGGTGCACCAATTTTTGCTCGTTCTGCGCTGCACCAGTTTGCGTCACGAACTGCATGAACGCAACACGGGTACTTCGTGTGGAAAGCCCGACGAGGCGTTGACCGCCATGTAGAGTGGAGAGCAAGAAGTGTTAAGAAACATATTGAATACTGCGTTAAGCGACAATGGACGATAACCAACATGATGACATGATGAAGATGTAATTGAAATAAAATATGCCATATTTAAAAAAAGAATTTCTCATATCTGTTTCAATGACTTGTAACAAGGTGATAATGTTGCTATTTAAAATCTCCGCTAATATGTTGTCGCAAACTAGAGTCTGAAGCTCTTTGGCTGAAGTTAGATACGATGCGCAATTGCCCCCCCCCCCCATCTCTTTCCCTCCTGGGGGCTGTTTCTATGGTTTTGGCGCTTGCTCAGCCGTGGTGACCGCATCTAGCGCGCTCTCTCTGCCGCTTGCAGAAGGAGATTCCTGGGTCGCACTGTCACCGCGTCTTCGTTGCGGTGAGTCATTTTCATTCGACTGCAGTTATAATGAACTCTGACATAGTGAACCCTCGGTTATAGTGAACTTAAATCACTGGTCCCGTTTCACTTACATAACAAAGAAGCATAAGAAGATTCGGTTATAGTGAACCTGAACCTCGGTTATAGTGAACGTAGGAAATAATCCTGAAAATTATCTCACATGTTTTTAAGGAAAGTGGCCCTGGGGAGTGGAACGGTGTCCAATAGTGCAAGAGGCATTAAAAGGGGTCAAGATTGCATTTCGATACTTGGAGACTGGACAAAGCAGAATCAAGTAGGGAGATAAGACGTACTCAGGAGACGGATCTAAAGAAATTACTAATGAAAAATATACTGTAACCGCAATACCTAATTACATTTAAATCATGTAACAGCAAGATATAGAAAACCTCTGATATAGTGAACCGAACACGTTAGTCCCCAGAAGTTCACTATACCAGGAGTCAACAGTAATTGGTCATGTGTGACCATATAGAGGGGGAGGCGAGCAGATAGAGTAAGGAACATTAGAAGCAGGGCTTAGGATATGGCTTCGCCGATGTGTGGGAGCGGTAGGAGTGGAATCTTGGGCGTAGGGCGGAAGGGTAGACTACGAGAAGCAGCGGGGGCGACAGGAGAGAGACGTTGGTAGGAGCGGGGACAGCTGACTGTGGCGGTGGTGATGACGCAGGATAGGATGGAAGCAGCGAGGACAGAGAGGTAAAGGACAGTAGAATAATTACGTTCGAAGGGGGCTGAGACAACTTGAGAGCGGTGGTGACGTATGGAAGGCGGGGAGAAATCTTTCGCAGTAAGTCAGGGGTGACCCGAAATGGCGTTGTGGGGGTGAGTGCAGAAGAGGTGGATTAAGTGTTTGAGGGTGCGATTGGGTCGGGGACAGTGGAGGTAGGAACTGGAACGGTATTAATAGAGTAGACGGGAGTGTTAGGATAGATGAGGTAGAGGCGTTTGGGGCACGGGTAGCCGAGGGTACGGTGAGGGGAAGGACTATACAGACGTGGCCAAATTATTACGGTAAATCTACTTATATCGTAATATTATTTATTGAAAGCTGAGATAAATGCCGTGAAGGGGAAAATTAACAATTGTTTTTTTACTTAGCTTGAATTCCTTTACCTTTTAACTTCTTTATTCATTTCGGTATTTTAAAACTACTTTAATATTGTTTGATGGAACCACGTTTGTCTCAGCAATTCAATCAAACCATTGTTAGATTTGACTTTATATTTTCTTTTATCCGTAGATTTTCGATTAGGAACATGCTCGGACTATTCCAACGCCATGGGAACTCACAAATTCCATTTTCCTCCAAAACCTTTCCCGCGCTCTTTGCCTTATGGTGTGGTGCTTCATCATGCATACAAACGTAATCATCGCTTAGTTTGAGGCTTAGACTTCTTCGCTAGTTTGAGGTAGAAGTCTTTCTTTTAACACTTTGACATTTTGTCCTTGGTTCATAGAACCTTCAACAATGTGAAGGTTTCCTGTACCCTTCGAAGAAAAAGTACTCCAGACCATAACTGAGGTAGGAGGCTTGATGCTGCTACTGTTTTACCATAATAATTTGACCACCTCCCTAGGTATAGAAACTGTAGAGTCTGGGACTGTTCTGGAAAGGGTCGAAAGAGGCGGTACGATAGGGGCGCGGGTGGTCGAAGAGGAGATGGTAGTGGGACTATAGGTGCAGAGAGAGAGGAATGTGGGAGGGAAGAGCAACACTGGCAGAGAGACAGATGACGCGGAATGGAGGTGGAGTGAAAGCCGGGGTGGTGAGTGGGTGGGGCCTGTTTCGCCAGGGAGCGCGGTGAGGGCGGCGAGGGGCCGCGCGCCGAGAGTGCGTCCAAGAGCCCTAAAGAAAATTCCTTTTAATTTCCCCCGGAGGGCGCGCGTCGCGACGTCTCGGGGCTTAATTTTAAATTCTCTTTAAACGGCGAATTAGCGGCGGAGCGCCGTCGCGCTAGGGGCGCGCGGGGCGGGGCGGGGCGGGGTGGGGAGGGGCGGGGCGGGGCGGGGCGGGGAGGGGCAGGGCGTGGCGGGGAGGGATGGGGCGGGGCGGGGCGGGGCTGGGCAGGGCTGGGCAGGGGCTGGGCAGGGGCTGGGCCGGGGCTGGGCGGGGCTGGGCGGGGGCTGGGCGGGGCTGGGCGGGCCAGGGGAGGGGGAGGGGGAGGGGAGGGGCGGGACGGGACATGGCGTGGTAGGGTATGGCGTGGCGGGGCGGGGGGGGCGGCTGAGAGCCCGAGGGAGAACTGAACGTGGTGATCGTGACATTGATGGGGTGTTTGAGTGGTGTTCTGTTAGATATCCCTCTCCGTAACGATACAAGAGGCGATGAGGTGGTGACACACGAAGTTTTATTTCTCACAAGAGAATGAAGACTATAGAACAGAAGGAAGAAAGAATATTGATAGACCGAGAAGAAACAAAGGTGCCGGGACAGATTTCATAACCTAAACCCTGTATGGAAGAAGAAGAAGAAGAAGAAGGAGAAGACAGTGTGTTAATTCATTTGTTAGTTATTAGGTTGCCAACCGTCCTTCATTTTAAAGGACAGTCCTTCATTGACGTAAGTTGCCCTTTCGTCCTTCTTTGTATTTTAAATGTACATTTTAAGCACTTTTAAGTACATTTTTTAACATTTGTGATCATTTATTTTATCACATGATTAACATCTGCTTCATTGTATCGTTTATTGTTTAATTTAGAATAGAAAAACATAAATGTCTCTTCTCTGCATGATGGCACATGCACATGCCATACATATGGATGATAGTGTGTCTGTCTAGCGATTAAAATTTTAAAAAAAGTGACGCTCAGATCATCTTCATCTGGATTTTGCGAAAAATCTTTCCACTTGAATCGCCAATGGAGTAAATAAAAAAAATAGAGCAAATGTTAGTCTAAATTAAAAAAAACATCATATTTATTTTAAAAAATAAATATCATGAACATTGTTGGCAACCCTAGTTATGACGCAAGAATGAGTTAAAGAGCTTAAGCCACCCTAGTCACAGCACATTTATGAAATCACAGTAGATGTTTTTACTCTATAAATTAAGTTCAAAAACTTTCGGTTGACGTGCGCATTTTCGAAACAAAATGCAAACGTTCTTAGGTCCATAATTGTTGTCATCTACATCTGCTACTAGGAATCATTGGTTATAATAGGGTATTGATCCGCGTTCTCCATATCACCGTTCATTTTGTTTGAGCGTTTCACCGAACTTGACAAAAAATACCTGACTAGACCGTTAAACCTCAACTTTACGGACAAGTCACAAGCAAATACTGCTTCACGATGTGAATGTATAGAAAATATAATCCTGTTTTCAACACTTTTACACGGAGAGCTTCGTCACACGTCATATCAACCCCACTTTCAGTTTCCTCCAGTGAATCTAGGTAGGTAGTGGAGCAAGTCATTACTAGAGACCGGATTTTAATGTAGTTACATATTTTTTGTCTTTCTACTTACCGTTATCAAAATTATACTTTGGGCGAATCGTCGTCGTCTAAGCACAATGTCCATTTTTTCCGTTACATGTTTTTACATATTTAGTACTGTATTTCATATTTTGCTATTGTCAAAAAATATATTTTATTCTATCAATTACCTTAAATTTTATTACGTATTTTTTTCTGAAAAGAAGCATCTTGAAAAAAATAAGCACTTTCCCTACATTATTACTGCGTGCTGTCTACTTGAGGTGACTACGTGAAGACGCGGTTGATGTTTTCACAGTCCGGTGCCCCTGGTTCAGTTCTCGGTGCGGGAAGTGCGCGTCAGTGAATGAGAGCATTTTCGCCGTTAGGTGCGAAAAGTATCACTGACACCGTGTTTCGTGACCTTTAACCTTAATTGCTCAGAAACCTCACCGATTGCCAAAATGTAATACTGCGATGAGAATGCTGCACGCTGCAGTGATTGCTGTTCGCAGTTTATACGATGGTTTTCTGTTGCGTCTAATCTGACTGACAAACTACGGTCCTGCATAAAAATAGATGAAGCTTTTACAATTGATTGATTGACTGACTGAATGATTTTTATAATGTTTGTAGTCTTTTTAAAATTTGTCTAGGATTTTTTATAAATGTGATTTCGTATTTTGTTAATACATTTTATAATTAGAGTATTTAAATATTAAATCCGATATTACATATTTATTACCTATTCTTACTGTTTTCCCTACATATTTATGTACATATTTTGGCGTTTCATACTACTATTTTCCGATCTCTAGTCATCACATACGCTATTAGATCATATTCGATGAACTTAACCGGTCGCCAATTGTATGTCATTTTTTCCCATCATGTTCAACAAACCCGGATTCCATTTATTGCACATATGGACTGAAATGAATTGATTTTATTTTGAAATCCTTCATACATATTCTTTCATACCTTCATTTTCAAACGTTTGGAGCATATTGCAGATTCTAATTCTACATGCAGCTTTCCACGAAGAGATTCATTCCATGGCGCCATTATCTTCTACCAATTGTGCCTATAACTCAGATAAGCTTCCTCTGCAGTACGTGTTACAGAAATTGTGGAGGTGGTATGATAATTCGTAACATCGGCATAATTCAACCATAAGCTGCCAACCTAACCACGAACACACCATAGGAATTATTTCTGTTTTGCACTGTTGGTTTTCTTTAACTTTTAATTATCTCATGGTGACACGAGAAATGCCATACGCCCGCTCCGACATCAGCTCATAAGCTCACCAGTGTTAATATCTTTCGGGCAAACCTGGCCTGTACAGAGATTTGAGTCAAAATTAAAAGACGTACTTATTCGTATGTTTTATTGAAGATCATCAGTCAATCCTTCCAGTGGTAGTGAATCTGAGGAAGCTACGTTGCAGATCGCCAGATTTCATCTCAAATCGCCATTCTTTGCAACAACATAGCAAATTTAACTCGACTATCGGTTTTATATTCAGTAAAACCAATATTGTTCGTTTCATAACTATCTCTTAGAAGCGTTCGGAACGTCTTCAGGCTTCTAATCTCATCTTCAACGAAGGTTTCGTTGCACCAGGGGCTGGCGTCCCTGTGGAGCTTTTCCTTGCGCCTCAGGTGAGAAGGCAGCGGCGGGGGCGGGGTGGGGGCGGGGCGGGGCGGGGGCGGGGCGGGGGCGGGGGCGGGGCGGGGGCGGGTCGGGGGCGGGGCGGGAGCGGGTCGGTGCGGGGTTTGGGGAGGGGAGGGGCGGGGCAGGGCAGGGCAGGGCGGAGCGGGGCGGGGTGGGGCGGAGCAAAGCGCATACTTGCGCGACAGTTCGAGATATCACCTCGGGAAAATATTTAATTAAGTTTCCGTAACTCGCCACTAACAAGGGGCTGCGCTGGCGGCGGTGGCTCGGCCGGGGGGCTGCGCCCTCCGTCTTAGCCGCGCGCATCCTCCGGCGCTTCCGGGCTTCATTTCCAGGTGGCTGGGGTGAACCAACAGCGAAACGCCTCGAAATAAATACAACTGTTTGAGAAGCTTTTGTCCGAAGCATTCGCATTTGGAATGCTCATTCACATGTCCAAATACTACTCGCGCAGCTTTTCTTGAACGATGACCTTGCTTCCCCCTCGCATAAGCAAGAAACAGTGGAAGGCAAAAGCTCTTAACGAGCACTGTTGACAACATTCCAAGCATTAAAACTTCGTTGGCGTGAAACATAAGCTAGCCCAACCTAGTTGTTTTCATACTTGAGAACTTCTGTTGAGCTTTATTATGATTCCCTAAAGAATTGGCTGAGGTTGGTCCAGGTCTTTGAAGGGAGGCACCTAAAACTTGTATCTAGTGTCCCTGCTGTTGCCTACCCAGAGCGATGACTTGGCCGCACACGTAGCGGGTTTGACTTTGATTTTTCAGAGGTTGGCATTGCTGTAAATACTCTAATGGCTGATTTTGTAACTAATACCCCCACTCCGCCCGCATTTCTTCAATCCAGCGTTCAAGGAACGTTGCGCGAGTAGTACACGTGATTACTCTTCTTTCCACTCCTTCACTTCCTTCTCTTTCCAATCCACTCCTCTCTTCACTTTATTTCCTCTCTATTTTGTTTTCTTATTTCCAACTGTGGCAGATTTTCGACACAAAGCTGGATATTAGGTCCAATCCAACCTCTACTTGTAGGTGAATTTTAGCAACCGGCTGTTCCTTCCCTGCTGAAATGTGAGATGCACATGTCGGGCTGCTGACCCTTTCTCCAAAGATTTCCGCCAGTGGACCCGCCTGCTCGACAATGGAAGAATGATGTAAAGAGGGTACTGAGAGTTTTGCGTAGGGCAGCGTGTTGAAATGAAACCGGCTCCACATATTCGGCGGACGTCAAGTAGCAAGCTACTGCCCGTCCAATCCCGAGCAGCTGATGGTCACTTCCGTTGATGTGTTCAAAAGACCGACACGCGGTTAGTAGAACGAGAACCAAATGTTCAACGCTTGGCCAATGGCAAGCAACACATCCGCACAACTCGCAATTCGGCAGACAGTCGCTCAGTGTTCACCGAATGTCAAATGCATAAAGCCGCCTCCATGGTTTCATTCGGCGGAAGCTGCGTCAGTTAAAAAGACTAAAAATGTTAACAATTTCTTCTGATTTTATAAATTACTGTTTTGTTTGCTAGAAATATTTAAAAAAAATTTCGTTTTCATAAGTGCAATTTCATATTTCTTTTTCAAGTTTAAAGTAGACAATCACTTAAATAATCTTCAGACAAGGAATAAAATTCCGTTCTTTGCAAACCGGCAAACTGCTAACTATAGTTTTCCCTCTTTCAAGAAATATTATCAAGAGCATAGGCGTACGCGAACAAAAAGAAAGGAAGGACCTTCTACATTTCTGATCCCTTGCTCATTCAACTTTTATTTATATAAAATATACTTATTAGGAAACTAATTAAGAAAACGAAATTAGAACTTTCATTATAAAAACAATAAATACATTTACGATAAACCATTCACACGGTTGTCAGAGATCTTTGAGGGCCAAATGTATAACTTATTTCCAAAATTGTCAAGTTAAAAAAGGAGAACATCAGACACTGAACACGCTATTTAAGGGAAGAAAATGTTTTATTTCGTACGGCAACAGCGTATTTCGACACTAAGCTGAATACTAGACCCAATCCACCCCTTATAATGATGGTTAGGGGTGACTAAGCTCCCTTGCCTTGCCCCCCCACACACTTTATTAACCCTTTGTGACCGCCAAAGCTTACGAGACGAAGTGAATGTGATTGTTCACACACAGGGCCCCTCCTAATTTGCAACCTACAGGCCACCGACGTTCGCGTATGTAGCAAATTGGACTTTTGTAAATAATTTTTCAATGTATTACAGCTGAGAAATCCCGGTATGACATTGATCGTGCCCATCATACTTACATTAGTGTCCCATTTTTCAGTCTACTTTATTTTCACGCTAAAACTTGATTACTTGATTCCTCAATGATCTTGATTACTTGATTGATTCAAATGTTATGACAGAGGAAAACATATAGTGTTTACAACTAAAAACCTAACCCTTTTTTCTTTGCTAAGAAAGATAAAATTAATTGCGCTGTAACAGCACATACTTTCTTTTATTATTGGAAAAGTTTTCGTAATATTATGTTGTAAGGGTTATTTCAACCATCCCTTGAAATGAACTAATAAAAAGATGAAAACACTCATATACTAAACAAACAGACGGACTGACAGAGCGGCGGATAAGTGGACCGAAGGGCAGACGAGCAGACAGATTTGCTGTAAACCAATTTTTTGATATCTAGGAACAACAAAACGTGGATCTGATATCGCAACCTATTAAAGAAAGTAGTTTAATATGGGGTTTTAGCGCCACGTGTAAGGTAGCGACGTTATGCACTAACAGTCACGTGGTGGACCTTGAAGTCATCACGTCTTACCTTAGGTCTAAGGTACGATCTTATACCTTCATAAATAGTGCACACCTACAGGAGAGTCTACGATCACCTTACAAGCGGCAAAATGGCCGCCAAAAAGCAGGAAACGCTGGAGACTTTTCCTTCTCCGACAAACCGATTCTCATACGTGAGGCAGTTACAACTATTCCTTACTAACTATACAATATTGGAAAAAATTAACGGTAAATGTTGGAGAAGTGACAGGAAAGAAATTTGCAAAAAAGAAGTTGAAATCATATCTTTGGGGTAGGTTATGTCTTACTCTCATAATGATCGCTGTTTGAAAATATTTCCTACGTTCTGAAGAACAGTCGAGTGAAAATTCCAGAGTTCATACTCATCGCAGAGGCCCACAAAATCTAAAACTCCAAACACAATGTAAATTTATTATACTCTTGTATTGTATCGTGGTTTAAAAGTCTCGCCGATAACCTAGACTCTCTGATATGCTTTATAACAAAAGAAACGTTTCAAGCGTTGACCAATGAAGTTGCATAATATAACGCAATGTCGCAATTGCTAAAACTCTTCTGAACGTTGTTCATTATGACCGTATAAAGTCAGTCACGTTATCAATAGAGTTTAAGGATGCCCCCTTACGCCTGGCGCTAAAACTCTCCATTATTGGACAAACAAGATTTATCCAATGTTCAATATGAAAGCCCGAAAATGTGGGTTTTCTCTCAAGTATTCGCCTGTTTTCTCGCCGTTTCTTTCTTGCAGCTTTAGATCTTTCACCACACTAAGTTCAGAGGATTCGGAGTAGTATACGAGAAAGTAAAACATCTCTTTCTTTAATATTGAAGGTGTAGGGTTGGGTTGAAAGTAGACACCAATTTTAAAATACTCAGTACCTGCGAAGACATTGAATAATGACAACTGAAAGAAGATCTACACATTTGGAGTGGAGTGAAAGTGGAGGGAAGAAAAATTTAAAATTAAACAATTGCTTTATCAAGAATAATGAAAATAAATAACAAATACACTAGTGTTGTTTATGTTAAAAGAACAAAAGAATCGTATATAAAATTTCTGTTGTTTTGATCAGTTTTGTTGCAGGCAAAACCAATCTCAAGAAATGAAGTGTCAAAATAAATAGAATTTTGCAAAGAGATAATGATTTGCACTGTCAACTTGTAAATATCAAACTTGTGAATGAAACAGGAAGCAGGAAGCAATTGATTAGTAAATCAGAGACGCTTAGCACTCGATCAGCTTATCGGTTAGTTTTATCACATTGATCGTACATAATTGTATTGAACATTTGTAATAAACAACCTATTATGAACGCAACTCGAAAAAGTTGCGGCATTGGCACCAACCCTGATGTTCGAAACCAAAAGACTAGAGTTAAGTTTGTCAAACCATAATCTACAAAATTATATCATTTCGTTTCTTTTATATCACTTTTGAGCGTTCGGTGCTTGTGAGTAACCCTATGCTGATTATGTTTACTATATTATGTATTATATTTATTTATGTAAGTAAATTAAGTTAAAAGTCGATGCAGACATAGTAGGCTAGGAAGGAGAATCGGGTTTGCAGAGGTCAAACTTTTTGCATAGGTATAATATGACAATATGTTTGGTTCACGTGATAATAGCAATAAAAGAAAAAGGAAATCTGATACACAGAAGGGAATTTAACTTATGAAAGGTCAAAGTTAATAATGATATGAATGTGAAAACACCACAGTGTGTGTTTATGTACCATAAAAAACTATATTTAAAGTTGTCGGAAACCGAAAGAAAACAACAAATGGAGCGAGTGTAGCGATTGGAGAGAAGCAGAACGTACACTTGGAAAAGAAAGAGCATAGTAATGAGGGTAGAAAAAAGGACAAAAGGACAGGAGTTGTGCGAAGGCCGAGGGGTGGGGACGGAGGTCGTGGAGGGGAGGGGGCTGGCGGGGCAGGCGGCACCGCGCAGGGCTGGCAATCATCAAATTGTAATCAGGGCACAGTAAATCACCTCCTCCGAGGAGGCGGTCGCCTTCCGTCGCTGCGCAGCTGCCGCCGCCGCCGCCCCCGCCCCCGCGCCGAGGCGCCACTTCCACCCCCACCCCCAACACCCCTTCCTCCACACCCCCTCTCACACCGTCCCCGCCCAAAGCGCGGTGCAGCCTCCGACCTCACCTCGCGCCCCCGTGTGCTTCCAATGCAGCTCTCAGCTCCACCACCTCAGCTCAAGCCTTACCGCTTCTTCCACTCCACCGGCACGGCCTCCTAGGAACCGCCGCGGCGGTGGAGGCAGAGGAGGTTCCAAGGAGGCCGTGCCTTCAGTGGCTGAGTAGGCTCATTACCCGTCTTACCAAAGATTTCTGCGTAAATCACTGGTTTCGAGTCCCGACAGGGGCAGATATTCGACACTAGTTAGATTGAAATCAGCCACCGGTTGCTCTGATCGGTATTTCTTCGTAGTTTCTCCTGTCAATAACATGCGAATGCTGAAGTGGTACCTTAGTGGAAGGGTGACGGACCGTGAGCCGTTGTGAAGGTCGGCGCCGGATCTCCTCTGCCTGCAGCTGTACTCGCGCAGGGCACGCACGTGCTTCTCTCCGTGCCGCGGCCCGAGCGCCTTCCTCGTGCGCTGCAGCCACGACCGCGCTGCCACCGGGAGAGGTGGCTCAGGGCATCAACAGATGTCGCTGCACTGCCTCTGACCGGGAGGTCCGAGATTCGAGTCCCGACAGTGACAAGATGTTCGACACTAGCTTGTCAGCTAGGTCGAATTCAGTCGCTGTCGGGAGGAGAATTGTAGCAGCCGGCTGCTCTGATCGGTAGTTTTCCGTGGTTTCTCCGATCAACATTATGTTAACATCGGAGCAGTACCCTACCAAACGGGCCGCGGACCGCGCGCGATCTTTCCTTCTTCTTCCTTGTCCTCTCCTCTCCCTTTACACACACACTTACACTAACATGCACTACACTACCACACATGCCGGGAGACCGGTCGGGGGCTTAGTGCTTGTCCCGGCTGGGGCGGTGCCCCGATGATGGCAAATACCTGGTTGGGGGAACCCCGCTAGCCGTAGGTGGGTCGGCGCCGGATCTCGCGAGCGAGATCCGCTATCCAGCGGGGGAAGATCATCGCTACCTCCCGAGGGAAAACATATACTACACTTACGAGACTAATGCCCTCAGTAGTTGACGCGCACTAACAACCAATGAACCAACCAGACACCGCCTCCACCGCCTGCGCCATCGTCTCGTCCTCCGCCTCCTCCGATGCAAACGACAAGTGGATCCAACTCCATCACCACTTTCCTTCGACATCACGTCCATCTCCATCCCACCCTGGAGACATTTTCAGCTTCTTTATTTAATATTTTCTTGAAATATTGGCATGTGGCTATATGGTTTTCATTATGGTAACTTGTAACCATTAATAAAGACAATTTGTTAGATCAATTTAACTCGATTTGATTGCGCATTTCCAAGCCAACGGCGGGACTCCGACCTTTTACCTCTGCGAAAAGCAAAAACATCGAGTGCAGTAAACGCAAATGTTCAAATGTATTTAACACCAAAGCAATGTGAAACATATCTTGATTCCCTGCCCTAGCGTAAATACTATTTAAGTATTTGTACTTAATTAAATATTTGCATTAATCATAACTTCGTCTCCTACACGTCTTCCTTCTGGCCCTGGACACGCCGTAATTGTCGGGGCTGCCTTCCACCACTGAACCATCCCCGAATTTAACCAGCACCAGCGCCCCTTGACTTCCCGTCTCCAACGTATCGTCAGTGCACAAGAAGTATGACACATTTCAAGGATTATTTCGAGGGAAAAACTTTCAAGAAAGAAAGAAGAAACAGATAACTTCGATGTGCTCTAATCTAAATACTGGCTCTATCAAAATCTACATTTAACCTTTTTACTAGAAAAAATACCGTATTTTCTGATCATTTTCTTTACTTAACTAGAATGAAGATTTTAAAAATTTGTTGCTTTTCTTGTGCATCAACTTTGGCTGCTCTTGCCGTCATCTCCGCTCTCACTCACATCTCTGTAGCAACTCCATCACCAACTCCTTCCTCCGATGAGCACGTTTGTTCCAGCGACTTTCCTTCCCCTCTCTTCTTCTTCTCCGAGTCTGCCTTGCAGCGCGTGCGCCTCCCCGCCGTCTTCTCTTCCTCTTGCGCCAACGCCACCACCACAGCCTCCGCTTCAAATCCTCTCCTTTCGTCTCCACCACCGCCGCTACTACACACCGGGAGAGGTGGCTCAACTGATGTCACTGCTGTGCCTATGACCGGGAAGTCCTAGGTTACACTCCCGACGGTGGCAGCATTTTCACACTAGCTTGTCAGCTAGGTCGAATTCAGTTGCTGTCTGGACGAGAATTCTACCGACTGGCTACTCTTATCGGTAGTTTTCCGTGGTTTCTTCGATCAACATCAGGCAAATGCCGAAGCAGTACCGTAACAAACGAGCTAGCAACGGACCGCACGAGATCTTTCCTTCCCATTCATTATCCAATCCTACCCCTTACTTATGCATACTTACTTACATGAATACTTACAATTACACCACACTTGCCGGGAGACCGGTTGGGAGCTTAGAGCTTGTCCCGACTGGAGCGGTGTCGCGTTGGTAGGAGATACCTAGTAAGGAAAACCCCGATAGCTAGGTCGGCGCTGGATCTCGCCATCCATCAGTCCAAGATCACAGTCAACTTCCGATAAAAATGCACTACACTTACTATACTAATGACCTTAGCAGTGGACGTGCTCAGAATCGGTAGTTATCAATCATATGCCACCACAACCATCATCATCATTCTCAACACTGCTATCATCACCAAAACCAGTTTCATCTTCTTTCGTCCCTTTAACTCCCCCACTTGCGCCTCGTCGCCCTGCACCAAGACTTTCAACTCCATCGCCTTTTCCTTTCGCCCGTGTGGCGACGGGCGGCGCCGGGCGGCGCCGCTTGCCGCCGGCGCATTATTCAGGAGACACAGCTATGAAATTGCGCCGACTATAACTGGAAACTCGTGTTCCTCGCGGGAGGGCGCCGGGGACACCTCCTCACTTACGAATGTGCGAATGCCCGCGCCCCGCGCCGGGCGGCGGCGGCGGCGGCGGGGCAGGCGGTCGAGGCGGGGGCGGGCGCTGAGGCGGAGGTGGGCGCCGAGGCGGCGGAAGGCAAGGTGGCGGCAAAATGCAGACGGAGGCGGGCACCGAGGCGGAGCTCGATACGGGCGCCGAAGCGGAGGCGGAAGCAACCTGGAAGTGGGCGCGAGGCGGAGGTGGAGGTGGGGGTGGAGGAGGGGGCGGAGGGCGGTCGAGGTTGGGGGCAAGGGCGGAGGAGGAAGCGGAGGCGCAGGAGGGGCGGATGGTGGGCGGGGGTGGAAGTAGAGGCGGAGAGCGGGCGGGGACGAAGGCGGGGGTGGAGGAGGGGGCGGAAGCGGTGGCAGAGGCGGTGCAGGAGGCTCAGAGGCAGTGACAGTGGCGGGGCGGAGACGGTGGCGGAGGCGGAGGGAGAGGCAGTGGCGAAGGCAAAGGCGAAGGCGGAGGCGGTGCCAGGGACGGAGGCTGAGGTGGAGGTGGAGGCGGGGGCCGGGCCCGGGGGTGGAGACGGTGGCGGCGGCGAGAGCTGAGGCGGGGACAAGACCGGAGGCGGGGTGGAGGCGGTAGTCGGGTGAGGGCGCAGGAAGGGATGGCAGAGGCGGATGTGAGCGCTGAGGAGTGAGGGAGCGGAGGGGCAGCGACAGAGACAAGGGGGCGGGGGCGGAGAAGGAAGGCGCGGGGGAGCCAAAGCAGTCGCCGCCGCTCATCTGATCGTTCCCACAATCCTCTGCGCGAAGGAGTCGGGGCTTGCGGCGCGGCGACGAACAGAAGACGTCTTCTCTCCCCTCCTCTGCTCCCAGCTGCGCTTCCTTCATCGCCCCCTGCGCCTCCTGCTCCTCCACCTCCGCTTCTTACTCCTCCACCACCTCCCACCGCACTAGCTCCGACCTGGAGGTCGCAGCGAGGTCTGTTGAGTCCTCACGATGGCAAGAATTTTTTATACTAGCAAGATTCAACCGCTATCTGAAGGAGCACGCGAGCAGCCATTTGCTGTGATCGTTAGTTTTCCGTGTTTTATTGTTAATCAATATCAAACGAATGCAGGAGGTAACAAACTGACCCTGAACGGGTCGGGATCATTTTTTCCTCCTCCTGGTACATTCTCATTCCTTACTTACACTTTCATTCACTACACTACCACACATGTTGGGAGACCAAAAAGGAGCTTAGAGCATTGGATATCGCCAATTAATGGGAGGAAACACCGCCACCTCCCGCAATAAAAACCGGGAGCGGTAGCTCAGTGCATCAACTGATGTCACTGCAGTGCCTCTGGCCTGGAGGTCCTAGGTTTCAGTTCTGACAGCGACAGGATTTTCGACACTAGCTTTTCAGCTAGGTCCAATTCAGTCGCTGTCTGGAGGAGAATTCTAGCGGCCGGCTGCTCTGATCGGTAATTTTCCGTGGTTTCTCCGATCAACACCAGGCAAATGCCGGAGCGGTACCGTAACAAACGGGCCACGGACCGCGCGCGATCGTTCCTTCCTCTTCCTTGTCTTATCGTCTCCAGCGGGGACCCAGGCGGGGATGGAGATGGACGGGAGTCGAAGGGAAAGTGGTGATGGTGTTGAATTTACTTGGCGTTTGCGTCGGAGGAGGCGGAGAAGGCGACGATGGCGCATACATGAGGGTGAGGCGGTGGCTGGTTGGTTCATTGGTTGTTAGTGCGCGTCAACTACGGAGGTCATTAGTCCCGCAAGAGTAGTGTATGTTTTTCCCTCGGGAGGTGGCGGTGATCTTCCCTCGTTGGAGAGCGAGATGTGCCGACCTACCATTGAGTGGTTTCGCTGGCTTCTTCAACCTGGTATCTCCCACCAACGGGGCACCGCCCCAGCCGGAACAAACTCTAAGCTTGCGACCGGCCTCCCGGTATGTGCGGTAGTATAGTGCATGTTAGTGTAAGTGTGGTGTGTATGTGTGTGTAAGGGGAGAGGATAGGACAAGGAAGAGGAAAGAAAGATTGCGCGTGGTCCGTGGCCTGTTTGTTTAGGTACTGTTCTGGCATTCGCCTGATGTTGATCGGAAAAACCGCGGAAAACTACCGATCAGAGTAGCCGGCCGAGCGACTGAATTCGACCTAGCTGTTGAGCTAGTGTTGAAACTCTTGCCACTGTGGGGACTCGAACCTAGGAAGAAGGAGGTGGCGACTCCAGGGAAGCAGGGTGGGGGCGGAGGCGCTCGCAGTGAGCAAGCAGAGCCGTGCGCGGAGGCGGGGGTGGGGGAGGCGGGGGTGGGGGAGGTGGGGTGGGGGAGGTGGGGTGGGGGAGGCGATGGCGAAGTGGAGCAGGAGCGGGGCAGGAGCGGGGCAGGAGCGGGGCAGGAGCGGGGCAGGAGCGGGGCAGGAGCGGGGCAGGAGCGGGGCAGGAGCGGGGCAGGAGCGGGGCAGGAGCGGGGCAGGAGCGGGGCAGGAGCGGGGCAGGAGCGGGGCAGGAGCGGGGCAGGAGCGGGGCAGGCGGGGCAGGAGCGGGGCAGGAGCGGGGCAGGAGCAGGGCAGGCAGGGCAGGAGCGGGGCGAGGCGGGGCAGGAGCGGGGCAGGAGCGGGGGTGGGAGCGGGAGCAGGAGCGGGGCAGGAGCGGGGCAGGGCGGGGCAGGAGCGGGGCAGGAGCGGGGCAGGAGCGGGGCGGGCGGGGCAGGAGCGGGGCAGGAGCGGGGCAGGAGCGGGGCAGGAGCGGGGTAGGAGCGGGGCAGGAGCGGGGCAGGAGCGGGGCAGGAGCGGGGCAGGGCGGGGCAGGAGCGGGGCAGGAGCGGGGCAGGAGCGGGGCGGGAGCGGTGCTGGAGCGGGGCAGGAGCGGGGCAGGAGCGAGGCAGGAGCGGGGCAGGAGCGGGGCAGGAGCGGGGCAGGAGCGGGGCAGGAGCGGGGCAGGAGCGGGACAGGAGCGGGGCAGGAGCGGGGCAGGAGCGGGGCAGGAGCGGGGCAGGAGCGGGGCAGGAGCGGGGCAGGAGCGGGGCAGGAGCGGGGCAGGAGCGGGGCAGGCGCGGGGCAGGAGCGGGGCAGGAGCGGGGCAGGAGCGGGGCAGGAGCGGGGCAGGAGCGGGGCAGGAGCGGGGCAGGAGCGGGGCAGGAGCGGGGCAGGAGCGGGGCAGTGCGCTGGCGACGCGAAGAGGCTGTTGGCCGTGCGTGGAGCCATGTCTTCCTTGCCTCCGGATTGGACGCCTCTGCTTTACGTTGGCTGCTGATACCATCGTCAGGGCGCGCCGCAGGAGATTCTCTGCTGGGATTGATCGCTAAGCGAATTATCACCGTGTTTTCAAGGACCAACTAACCATACTGAACATGTCTCTTCGAATCTTTTCGTAATTTTGTCTTTGTAGCTCTGGTCCCCTTTTACAAGAAATTGACCTGTCATCGAAAACGTACGCATATTTCTTGTCTGTACTTCCAATTTGGGACAGACATGAAGTAGTTTAATAACGTAAGTCTAGTAATCACCCTTTTTACTTTCTCGCGTGCGTAGTTCGTACGTATGTAATGAGTAATATAAGAAGTGTAGGGAAGTTATGTTGTACTGCACATAATTAATTTTGGAATTTCAACGGAAACTTTAGTTTTTGGGTCTCCTGATAACATATAAAAGTTTGTTTTCAAAACGTCCGTCTGTCCGCCTGTCCGTCCCTCCGGCTATCGGTCTGTTCGTTTGTTCGTCTGTCCGCCTGTCCGCCTGTCCGCCTGTCCGCCTGTCCGCCTGTCCGCCTGTCCGCCTGTCCGTCTCTCCGTCTCTCCGTCTGTTCGTCTGTCATTCCTTCTATCCATACGTCTGCGAACAACAAGAAACAGTTTGTAGGATGTTTTGCCAAATGAATATTCACCTACCAATCTGGCCCGAATCGAATTCCGGAGTTTTTAAAAAGATTTATTTGCGTTTTGGGGGTACTTTACATGAAACCCTCGACCCTTTGGAATTTTTCAAGCATGACTCAAAATTATTTCTCTAAATTTCTTGTAAGGATAAAGACGGTTGACTAGGGTTTTGGTGGGACAGCTCAATGCCATTACACTTGCACCCAGAGAAGCGGCCTCCTGAAATGTGACACCTTCATCGCAGAGCAAAAGAGAAGAGCGGCGTATAGTCAGCAAGTTCAGTCCCTCTCCTTCTTCTGGATGCTCTCGGTACAGAGAGTAACTACCGTATTTGCCGGTGTATAAGAGGCATTTTTTTTCCTTGAGAGAGTCGTCGAAAGAAAGGATGCGTCTTATACAACGGATAGGAATTTTTAGTAACTGTTTGGATGTTTAGTATATTGCATAACAAAAATTATTTTTTGTATACCGAAAAACAGGAATTTGTATGTTTGCAAAATTGATTATTAGAGAAGCTAAAATTATTACAAGAAGAAATAATGCTGAAAATTTCGTTGGGTCAAGGCCATGGTGTAGAAGATTTATGAAAAGGCACGGTCTTTCCATACGTACTAGAAAAATATTATAAATTATCCTGGCGGAATATGCAGAAAAGATCATTGCTTTTCACAGGTTATAATTTACTCTCCTTTCATAATAATAATAATAATAATAATAATAATAATAATAATAATAATAATAATAATAATAATAATAATAATAATAATCATGTATAAAATTTAACATCAAAGAATCATATCCTTCTTGAAAATAGAGTGCGTCTTATACACCGGCAAATACGGTAATGAGGGGTGGGCGTCGCCGAGTTTCAGGAGCCTAAAAATGGGAACTCTGGACAAAGGAGACTCGGTACTTATCAAATTTCAAATTTCGAAACGGGTACTCTATACTTATGAAATAAGCTTTGGAATATCAATTTTCGTACGCGACGTAATCGTCCCAATGACCTCGGATACCAGCAAACCTGTATATAAAATAAGATTGGATAAATAATAAAATGTTCACGGTTTTTGAAAAAATATGCAAATACCAATTGTTGATAAATGTTGAACCAAAACAAAATTACTCTCTTGCATTCAAGATATCTTAAGGTCATTTGTATAAGGGAAATATCTAAAAAATCACCTTAATGTACATAAAACAAGATTTCTTTAATCCTATAACTTTAAAATTGTTAATTTTATCACAGAATTTTAAAGGAATTTATTGGAGGAAATTTTGTCTACGTTAATTTTGTATAGATCTTAATTTTCAGTAAGATTGTGAGTAATGAAGATACACGCATTAAACGTAGAAAATCAACCTTTAAAAGCCCTCTATCCCAGCTCACTCCCAAACAAGGATATTTATTATAATGTGCGGTAGATACCAACGAACAATCATGCTAAATTTCAAAACTTTGAAATTTGTTCCTACGAACACCATTCTTTATCTAATTTTACTGGGCTATATATACTCATGAAAAAAAACTGAACATTATGAACTAGCTGCATAATATACTGTAAGAAAACCATATAAAGGTATTTTTAATTGCTTAGTGCTAACTTCCAAACAATATTTAGGAAATTAAATTAAGAAAAGTTACTAAAACAAGGATTCGGCAACTTCCTTTTCAACACTTTAGAATGACTTTCTAGTTCATCAATCACTCAAGAACGTTATAAGATTACGCTATATGATTAGCAAATGAGTTAGTTCGCCAATTTAAATCACATTACTGATACGTTTAGTGACATAAAATCACTACGCTGAAGTACATCATAGTGGTGACCTCCAGTTGGCTCATGTCTAGCCAACACGACCTTTTCACTGAAATGCAAATACAGTTTACTGTGTTCTTATTATGCCTAATTCCTAACTATAATATGCTGTTTAGTTCACAGTTCACATGATTCCAATTCACATGATGTGGGTTTCCTAAAAGTTGTTCTTTAGTATGTAAATAGAGTATGATTATATTGTGTACATGCTTTAAGTTTTTACTACTAAAAGGTTGGTGGTAGTCCGAAAATCAATATTGGCCTTGTTTTTATTATCTTCTCAAAAGAGGATAGTTATGAGAGAGCTATAATGGGTATTTATCCTCTACTATCCCTAGATTACATTTTGAAGATTATTGGGTTAATCAATCCTTTCCTAGGAAAAATGAGCATTTAACAGATGAGGTTACTTCTATGTATTAAAGTGGAATCTAGTGCCAATTATGCTATCTGCTTGCTAAATCCTAGGCTCATATTTCAATTAAACTGAAGCCTGTGAATCTCAGCACATTATTAGCTACATTAACGCCGAATAGACTGTAGTGAGGTCTCGGCAATAACAGCGTTTTGTAAAGGAGAAAATGGGCCAGAATTTGAGTTATTATAGTTGATTCAATTAGTTTATTATAATATGTTTTTATTTTAAGTCGTTTTTTAATTGCAATGGTCATCAGCGATCTCATTATACATTTTACATTATACATTTTCTTTATTCATCTTATATAAATTTATATTTTTAATTAACAGTAGGAAAATATCGCATTCATCTTTGGAATTTACACAGTCATTGATACATTTACATTCTACATTCTATATTTACATTGCATTACATTTTACACCTTACATAAAGTCGTATTTTTTAATTAACTTAAGGAAAACTATTATCTGTGAGCATCCAGTAACTACAATTATTTTCGCGAGATGTATTATTCGAAAACAAGTGTATTATTAAATGATTTATTAATGCTATTACCTGTCTTCCCTCTTCTCTTACGTGCATTATTTGACGGATGTTTTCACATTGAATGAGTGTAAATAGAGGTCTAGGTTATTGTCGACGTCAGTACTTTACAGTGACCTTTCTCAGGATAACGAATCAAATTTACACTCTGATTTCCACATAGTGACACTTCAAGGCCACTAGCTGGAAGGAGAGGGGTACATTGCTATCCAATCGGGAGCTCCAATACCAAAAATTTAAGTCGTAACAAAGTTCCGATTCGATGTCAGTGTACCCTCTCCATCCAGCTAGTGACCTTGAAGTGTCACGGTGTTTAAATCAGAGTACAAACGAAAATTATACTTCATCGATTTTTTTATAAAGTGAGAAAAACGTTGGACAACATTCCTATGGTACAGTACTTCATATTCTTATTATAAAACTTGGTTTATTGTCAGACTTAACAGTCTCTTTTGATAATTCTCTAATACAGATGTGTCGAATCTTACAATGATCATTTTGCAATAATAATTTAATTATAATATTATCTTTAATGATCATGCGCTGTAAAACATGTACTTTAAACAAGTTCTTTAAACAAAATATTTTTTAAATTTATTTTTATTTACTGGTGAGCCATACGCTTCATGCGTTTCAGAAAACAAAATAAATCAACATTTGTTCCATTTGAGGTTAACCCAATTGGGCTCCTGAATTTTTGAATTTTTTAAATTTTATGTTTGGTTGTTTGGCGATGGCAGAGTTCATTACAGAGGAAATAATTTATTATTTTAGGACATCAAGAGGGTATGGTTTCTTAATTCTTGGATAGTGTGAGGACTAACGGCATGACGGTTACATTTGGTGCTAAAGGGAAGAAGTTGCGGTTTAATTGTATTATGAATGATATCATGAATTACAAACCAAGGTCGCGAAAAAGTTGATTATTTTGAAAAGCATGAGTCGTTTGTATTTTACGTAGAAATTCATTTTGAAATGTTTAAAGGAGATTGAGACTAGAATGGGACGCTATAAAATATATTGGGGAGACATAAGTTACAGTGAGGCATATGCTAGCTTTCAATATTATTAAAATAGTACTTCTGAGTTTCAGTGATGTTTTATTGAGTAAAGGATACAGTTGCATTGGTTTTCCTTAAGCTTTATTTATAACAGAATTGGTGTGATACTTCCAAGTTGGACGGTGATCGAGGTACACTTCAAGATTCTTCTCTAGCTCAGAGACTGGCTGCCAGAAAATTGGAGAGTTTGAGAGGGTGAGAAAAGAGGTCGTGCGGGATCTTTGTAACGTGAATATTGTTGCGGGATGTTTATAATATTGAGAAAAATTCGTCATTTTGTAGACCTAGCTTTGAGGATTGAGAGATCACATTGTGAAGTGTCAATTGCGTTATCGATATAATAGGTGGATGTGAAAACGACTGCGTCGTCAGCAAATAAGGATAATTCTGAATATAGGGGTAGAGGTATGTCATATACACTGAAAAAAAGTGGCCCTAAAACACTATCTTGTGGTGCTCCTGCTTTGATGGGTAAGGGTGGGGAGGTCGAGTTGTTTGCCTACACTCAAAAGCTCTGTATCTTAGGGGATTACTGTCACACCTCTAAAAGTGTTAGAGTAGTAGTTTTAAATTTTTGCGGGAAGATATTCTTAATTTCACTTTTACCCGAGAGCCAAAATGGTAAAACTTATTTCTAAAGTGTTGTGACTCCAAGAAATTCAGTTTTTCAGGAAAGGAAAGTATTTACATCTAGACTTTGGACTCAAGATACGATTAAACAGTTTTTGCATACTGCTTAACAGACGATAATCGCAATTTTCGAACCCAGCATTTGTTAGCGTGATGGAGAATCATACGTAAATCTAGAAAACAAATAGAAATGAAAAGTCTTCGTTTTGGATTGGAAATTCTTCATTGACTGATTGATTGTTGGTGATTCCAGGCGCGTCAACTACTAAGTTTATTATTCCCATTAGTGTTGTGCATGCTTTTTCATCAGTAGGTGGCGGTGATCTTTCCCCGCTGGATGGCGAGATCCGGCGCCGACCTACCGTCAACTAGCGGGTTTTTCTCCAACCAGGTAGCTCCCACCAGCGGGGCATCGCCCCAGCCGGGACAAGCCCTAAGCTCCTGACCGTTCCCCCGGCAAGTGTGGTAGTGCAGTGCATGTTAGTGTAAGTTTATGCGTAAGGGGTGAAGATAGGACAAGGAAGAGGAAGGAAAGATCGCACGCGGTCCGGTGCCCGTTTGTTAGGGTACTGCTCCAGCATTAGCCTCGTGTTGATCGGAGAAACCACGGAAAACCACCGATCAAAGCAGCCGGCCGCTAGAATTCTCCTCCATTCATTTTGGAAGTAAGCTCCTCAATTGTCTAGCTCCGTCGGGGTCCCTTTACAGCAGTCGGGTCCCTCAGCGAAACAGAAAACGCGCGGGCGGCGTGGCGTGGGGTTGGAGAGGGGGTGGGTGGGTGCGAAGGTCAGCGTGCCCTTTGCGTCCCTTCGCCGCCCTCGGGGCGTGAAGCGCCACCGCCCTCGGCACCCGCGCCGGCGGGCGATATGGTAACGACTGCGGGCGCCCGCGAGCGGCAACTGCCCCCCAGAGGGCGTGGATAACTCAGCGCTGCTCCCATTCGTCATCGCGCGGGGCGGAAAGATCACGGGCCGCGGCGGCGGGCTTCTCTCGCGGAAAGGACGCCTTCAGCGGCCATCTGGTGCACTCAATCGCTAGGGCGAATGCCACGATGGGCCCCAGTGTTGCACTCCCAAAAGTAAAAGTTTAGTACTGCCTTTCCGATCTTTGATACAGCATAATGTAAATATGTAAGATGGTTTCGCCGAAGAGTAATCTAAGTAGCCAGGACCTCGCTATTAATAAAGACAATATTATTATTATTATTATTATTATTATTATTATTATTATTATTATTATTATTATTATTATTATTATTATTATTAATATATAATTTTTCTCAGCTATTTTCACTGGTAAAAGTATTCACCTTTTCCAAAGTTGTTTTGTAAATAGGTTCTATCGGAGAAAAAGAAGTTCATCTTGTTATATGGACTTACGATATTATTATTATTATTATTATTATTATTATTATTATTATTATTATTATTATTACGTTTAAATGACCTATGCTTCGTTCATTAACATACCATGAACTTGTAAAACATTCAAATTGCTTAACTTTTTGCACAAGACTCAATGTTACTGCACAGGAAAAACGACCTCTATCAAATCTTGACATTTTGCAGGATCTCTGATCTCTTTAGACCACCAGGTGCTTGTGACGAAGGCTAGTTGCATGCGGGAGGGGGGAAATGTAAATCGCGTTGAAAGGGCCTATGCCTACTCCATTAACACACTTTACCAAAAGTATCTTTGCGACATATCGTCGCTACACAAGGAAAGAGATTCCTCTCAACTATTTTCAATTTGCTCGACTTTTGTCTGAGCGAAGCTGCTAATTTCACGGCTTTTTATTCGGGTTATTTTGATCTGAAGTTAAGTTTGAACAGGTGAAATATATTATTTTCTAAACACTTTTTTGCTTAACCCTTGAGTGATCGCGCTCAGAATTGGAACGCGAGTGGTCGTGAGGACTGCAATTGTAATCCATGTGAAAAAATCTCGTATTAACAATATTTTACACCAAAGCGTTTTTTCGTTCAAATATGGACGAGTAATGGTATCCAAAACACTCAACATTTAATAAATACTAAATAATTTATTAGAACGCAAACATAATGCCAATACTACGAAATGCTGCACAAAAATGCATGTATTATGCCTTTAAACAAATATAGTCAAATGCATGCGATTAGACAAAAATGACCTATGCTTTTTAAAATCGACCTTCCTAAAGAAGCTGATGTCATGTCTCTACCGAAATATACAAGAACACCTTGACGACTAGTATACAATCTCGCAAAAAAGCCATTCCACATTGAAGAATTACGACTGCAACTGCCCTTGATGCCCAGTAATGATTACGAAGAAC